>VWZG01010615.1:457135-521094 GCA_013396735.1 Grallaria varia
AAAAAAAAAAAAGAAAAGTCAATTTAAGAGCAAATCAATCTTACATGAGCAGAACATTTCTAATGTAAGAAGGCAGCTGAATTAGAGGATTAGGTCACACTGCCCGATTAACATCATTTGATCTTCTGCTATTGAAAAGCCACTGGCCTTCTCAGAGAATGGAAGCATTCAAACTTTAAATGAAACCACAAGCCTGGCTTAGAAAAAAACCTGCTAAACTGAACACAACTTGCCTTGCTTCAGTAATTGTTGGTTTGTCTCTGCTGCTGGGAGATGCATCCAAATTAGGGTTTAGAAATCCCTCACATTTTGCTGTAACAAAGAAGGGCTGCAAAACTGAAGGAGGGCACCTTGGGCACTACGTGGGAGAGGCTTTCAGCATGTGAATCTTGCCTTGCTTTGCCATATCGTATTTATTTCTTGTTTAAAGATGGAAGATACTCAAAGACCTGTTTGATGCTTGTTTTCTTTGTAATAAATTCACTGTTGGCTTTGCCTTTTTAACTTTTACATGGAGAGGAGCTGTCAAAAAAAAAAGGAGCTCATCCTGAACTGCAAGGCTGGCTCAGGATCTGAGAGGTACCCACTGAGGACATTTGATAAGAGAGCAAGAGAGGAAGGGAGTTCTAGTTACAGTTGTTGTTATTTTAAAATTGTATTTGTTTTAACTGAGGAGCATTTTTAAAGAAGGAAACTTTTCTTAACATTTTAACTCTTGGAAGCCTCAGCGCAAGATTATAACAGATCAGCCTTGATCTTCTGAAATTTTCTATGATAAAGAGAGAATGAAGAGGCCTTTCTATAATTAAGCCCTTTGTCACTGGAAACGCCAAGAAAAGAGTAAATTCCATGTGTACAAAATACTCTGGCTACCTCTCATATCTTTTCTGTTGACAAGTTTATGTTGTTTATACTGTTCATTGCGCATATACTTATTGCACTTAAATGAATTTTGAAAGGATTTTAACAGTCTCCTGCTACTGTCAGCACTTAGTAAAGTGAAAAGCAGGCAGACAGTATCTCTAATAACCTGATGATCAGTTTGCGCAAAGGATTTTTCTCTGCTTTTTGGAAAGTATTAACCAGTATTCACAAGCAGTGTTTTTTTATTATTTCCAAAAAAAAGATCATTTAATATTCATGATGTTATTTTCAGACATAATGTTATTTCAGTTGCTAGATATGGAGAAAAACAGTATTTTAAGATACAGAAAAACTATGAATAGTCTTGTCTTTCCCCCCATCATGGTTTTAGGCATTGTGCATTCATGTAACAAGCACACAAATCCTACTCAGTCTCCTGCATTTTCAGCAGTCTCCCAAATGTCAGCCACGTCAGACCCTGCTTAGTTTCCAAAATCAGATGTGATCGGGCATGTAACAATGTAAAGAAAAATAAACCCTGAAAGGCACTCTGAATTATAATGTACATTTTTTTCTGACATGCAAGAAAGAACAAAATGGAAGTTTTATCACAGCTCTGCTTCCTTTCGAGTGCCCCCACCCACCCTTATTACTGTGAGCAACGTTTTCTCAAAATAAAGGCACACTGATTTGTTTGTTATTTTAGGCTCTGAGAAGAAGGTCAGACTGGAACGCTGTCCAAATATGTTCCTGTAGTCCCATTAAGGACCTACAAGAGCACTTATCTCCATCCGTTGCAAAGGAGTTCATTGTCTTCCAGAGAGAACTCCTGGTACTCCATAACTCTGTCTATCACTTTGTAGCTGTACGTGCTCATGCATCCTTGCGGGATCTGAAGCCGCTTCATTCCTGTCGGTTCTCACACAGGGAGAGAAGCACGTAATTAGCTGCACTGGCCTCATGCTCCCCCACTGCTCGGCTATTATTTTGGCGGCTGGTGACACGGCTCTGGAGCCTCCCTTCCCCTGTGTCCCCCTGCCTGGCAGCCGCAGCTGGACGACCTGATTTGTGCCCTGCCAGCCCCAGGGTGGGGGGGCAAGAGGGCACACCCTGGGGCCACAGCGCTTTGCTGCAGGGGCTTCAAGAGGTCTTCTAAGGGTTGCTGGCCACAGTTGGGGGCTGCACTCCCTCCTTGCCCATGCAGATGATACAGCTCCTACACTAATAAAAAAAAAATCTGCTTTGCTATTTTTGTCCAAATATTTGAGCATTTCAGACATCCTTGGACAAAACACACCAGCTATTGGCATGTTCTTGCTAATCCAAGGGAACCTTTTTACACGGACCTCTGCTTTCTAACCCAAGACTGACTTTAATTACCCATTATTTTGCCTTCCTCCCTGTGAGCCTCTAGCTGAATACATTGTGCCACCCAGCATATTAGTCAATCATCACATCTTACGGAGCACTATACTTTACATCTTGGCTTCGGTGTCATTCATGTGCACTGAGTGGAGACAGAAATCAGTTTCAAGACGCTGGGTAAATGTAAGCATGCTAGGGCCTGTCTGTCTCTATAGCAAATAGCTTTGCTGACATTTAAGCTGCACATGGCTTGATGTTAGGTCAAACAAAAATGTCACACTATAATCACTTTTTAAATAGCTGTTTCCGGCTCAGTTAGTACTGTATAGTTCCACAAGAGAAAGCACTTACAAGCTGACAGACAGAAAGAGGAACCCTCTGCATAGGATGTTTGCCTAATCCCATCCCTGTCCTTGCCTGTCAGGCTTGGAGGCTTTGTTTGCTTAAAAAAAAAAAAAAAAAAAAAGGCATATACAATTATACAATTTAATGCCACCGTACTTTTCAGCTGGTCAGACTCTAAAGAGTACTCATGAATAAGTTCTGGTGAGAACTCACATCTTTGATGTAGCTGTGAGTGGGTTGGTTGGCCCTGAGGGCGCCCAGCCCTCCGCAGTTTTAGGGGCTGATGCTGTGTCTAGGGGCAGTATGCAGCTGAGATGCTGTTGCTGGGAGAAGGCATGTAGGTAAAAATCCTAATGAGCTTTGACAGCTGAAAACATGAAGGTTTTTGCATTCCCTGATGCCACTCCTTAAATTTGTCTCTGCTTCTGAACCAGGGCAGACATGAAGGACGTGGGCCGTGGGTAAGCCATGCAAGAATTGCTTTCTCTCTCAGACTCTTCAGTTTGGTGTGTGACTGTCTCCATATAAAATCATAGAATCATTTAGGTTGGAAACAGCCTTTTTGTGGTTTCCCTGAGACTCTGGCATCCTGCCATACCCTAAGCAGGAGCTAGCATTCTCATGGGGCACAGCAATGGCTTGTCATAGAGCACAGGCCCCAGTCCCCCATCAACATAGACAGGCAATGGGCCTGTGATGAGGCTAAACTGTGTATACATCTTTCCTCTCCACAACCCAAATACAGCTGGAGGGAACATTTGCATCCCACCACTTGGACCCATGTCTGAGATGTCTCATTCTTACTCTCCCGTTTTCCCAAAGTCAGCTCTGTGTGCAGTGCTGCCCACCTGCAGTTTTGCCTTTGCCCCACAAGCCCTCCTGGGGGTGATGAGCAGTTTTCTTTGTGGCAATGGATGGCTGTAATCAGAAGGTGGATCAGTGGGTCGTGAAAGAGTTGTAGAAGGCAAAGCATGACAAATGAGAGTGCATGATCTTTTGTCCAGGAAGAATGGTGTTGGAGAAGCCATGGAAACCCGTGAGGGAATAAAGCAGTCTTGTCGTCAGCGGTTTAGCAGGAAGGAAGAAACCAGGCTTTGTTGGCTTCCACTGCAACCTTTTTCTTCTGAATTTGATCTCTGGCACTGTTATTTCTAACAAACTGGGAGTCTGAGAAGGTGCTATAGAAGTGACTGAATGCCACCATCAGAGTCAAGCCCAAGCCTTGAAAACCCCTGGCTGCTGCCTCACAGAGGCTGCTGACCCCAGCTTGTAGGTCTGTTGTAAGTCATTTCCTTTCCTGATTAGGTTGGAACAGTGGCACCAACCTGAGTGTGTCAACATGGGGATTTCCTGCTACGTTGATTTTCCTCTATTCTCAAGCGTGCTGTAAGTTATACTTTTAAAGTTGAAAAGCAAGTTTATTTGTTCAGAGATGTATTTACTAGCTGCATTTAGACAGTATGCAGTAAGTCTTCACACATTCCTCATTCCACATCGTAGCTGGTGGTGGCTACTGTCTAATCACGTAATAATGAACATGGTGGATAAGCAAAACTCTTCCACATTCAGACTGTGGAAGATACACTTTTGCCAAATGAAGCTGCAAACTATGGGACACTGTGAGGGTGGAGCTGGGAAAATTATTACAGTCTCCAAGAGGTAGGGCATGATAATGTTTTGTTTACAACTACTCAACATTTCTTAACCCAGTAGCAACTTTTGTCACACCTCAAATTTGTCAGGAAATCAGCAAATTTAGGCACAATTTACTGGGAATGACTGCACCTTTGCCCCACCACTGATGTGAAGGCGAGTGGTTGCAGTTGCATGCAAGCTGTGGGGAGCTGCCTTGGGGCTGCTGGAGAGTTCATCCTGGCAAGGAGATGGATGAGGAAGAAACAGGGGAATGGAGTACATACAGTGCACAGAAAATTTGTTAAGAATGACCATGCATTCAAAGTCAGCCATTTGTTCCTGTTTTAGGCTCTTCACCAGTATAAAGAATGAAATGGGACCAGAGGAGCCAACTATGGGTGAGCATTCCTGAGAAAACATTAAAAAAATGGCATGCACTGAAAAACAAATGCTGGGTTTTTTGATCTTATACAGATTAACTGACCAAGAGGACTCAGGCTAGGGAAAAGGAAAGGCCCCACTGATGATTCAGATAGAAACTTTCCGAGTTTATATCCTTATGTTGTGGAGTTCTTCTTACTCGTAAAACACACAGAGCAGAGTAGGGGAGGGCAAGGGCAGTTTTTCTACATGTTACATGTGAAATCATGTATACCATGATGAACATTTAATGAGATGCAATGTTTTGAACTGTAAGCTATCAACCTTGGTTTTTTCTGCTCATCATCAAATAAAGACTTTGGAGAACTCAGCCAAGGGAAGATTTTCTTCAGTCTTACAGCACTTAAAATGTATTAAGGCATTCTGCTGAGAGACACTTCCTAGGAAATCAGAATTTAATAATAAATATTATTTGAATTATCACCACTATCTCTGTTGGGTTTTTTCTTGTTGAAATGCTTAGTTTAGTTTCTATTATACATCACATACACAGTATTCAGTTGTGTGTGATTAGTAGACATGTTCTTGCAACATCACACATCATTCTTGTTAGTGAAGATCACAGAATCACCAAATGATTGAGGTTGGAAGGGACCTCTGGACATCATCTGGTCCAACTCCCCTGCTCAAGCAGTGTCAGTGAGAATAGGTGATCTAAGACTATCTTTGGACTCTCTCTGAGGATGGAAACTCCACAACCTCTCTTTGTCATCTTCAGTGACAAAATATCATCCCTTTGTGCCACTGTTAAAAGGAGATGAACTTCCCCATCTGCAGCTGTTTAAGTGAAAAAAGAAAAAAAAAAAAAGACATTAAAATGAGAACTAAAAAGATGTGAACATTTCCACTCTTTGCTTTGCTGACTCTGCATTCTTTAGTTATATGTAAAAATCTATGCAAGGATTTTATTAAGTGATTCTTTACACCCACAATTTTACTGTTTCTTTGCAAGTGGATCATAAATCCTCAAAAAATCTAAAGCTAAAACCTGCAGCCACGAACCATTGAAATTCCCGAGGATTTTTCAGTATTACAAGTTGTCTTCTAAGGTACAGCAACTTTTCATATCCTGTATTTTTCATATGGTTTAATCTAATACTGTAATATGAACCTGAATTTCTGCTATGCAGAAAAATACTTATTTTAACTTACCTGCCTTTTAAACTAAGGTTCTTTAGATGAAGCAAATATTTAGATGGTTGCTTTTTCTTTTTTTTTTCCTGAAAAAAAGACTTGATTTGTACACTTGGTATTAACATATTTTATGTTTTAATGCAAATGTATAATCCATTTGAAGGTGGCTTGGACATATCTAAATAGAAGATATGTGGGGTTTTTTTGAAGTGTGTATCTCAGCTAGGCTTTTTGACCAAGTGCATTGGCAGATGTCACTTATAGATGTCTTCTGATATGCAGTTGTGTGTCTGCTCTGTGCGAATTGGTGTTTAGTTTCTAATTGTTTGGCTAAGAGTAAAATCAATGTTTTCATAACCAGAGGAGCAAGATCCCTGTCAGAGAGCTCTCTGACTGTGAAAGTGGCACAGCATGCATACGAAGACTCAAGAAAGCATTTCAAGACTGCTGGAAGCTGCAATAACCCCATGCAAGACACCCTGATAAAATGCTGTGCAGAAGTATTCCATTGCAGGGCACTGGCAGGTCGGTGTGGTGACATTAGGAAGATGACAGCAGTGCTTGAATGATGATTCCACATGAAAAATATTCACTGCTTTTCGGCTGTTTGGAGGGTCATTCCAAACAATGCTACAAAAGAGGCACATTATAAAATCATTGGGGTGAAATTTGTAATTGTCTTCGATAACATAGTTGGCTGGCCTTTGTAAACCGGTTACTGTGCCATTCACAATTTGCAATAAAATCTACCCCAATAAAATGTTTATCTATTCCCTTCGTTGTCTAGCTGCCTTTTTTTTTTTTTTTTTTTTTGTGAATAGGTTTGATTTTTACAAAGCTTGTCAGTAAGATTCTTGCTGTCTCAAAGTTCTGGGTTTTTTTTTTCCATGTGAACGTTTCAATCAAACCAAATATGACAACTTAAAGAGGCACAGATGGCTGTTGAGCTGGAAAGGACTGGCTGTCTGAATTAACTGGTAGAAAGGGGAGTCTTCTTCTTGGTTGACTGAAGTTTGGCTTTGCTAACTTAGTAATGACTTTTTCCTCAGCCTTTGTTTATGCCTTGATGTTTTGTACCTTCCCCAGTGTGGATTGTGACTGTTAATGGTAAGTGCTTCTTTTATTTTAAGATATTCCCAGGGGCAACTGTAAATCTCCTCCAAATCCCCAATTTCATAAGTATTTTGGATTTATTTTTTTTTTTACATTGGGTAAGAGTTATTAATTGCTGCTACTTGACTTTCTCTTGTGTCCATTTCTATATAAAAATTAAAAAAATAATAACAGGCATGTGCAGATAAAGGTGAACAACAAATCCTTCCTTTCTCACAGAGCTTATTTTCCATGATCAAAGATTTATTTGGTTTTGGGTTTTTTCAATTTCAGTTTTCGGGTTTTTTCTATTTTTTTTCAGTTTATTTCCCCTTCCTCCCCCCCTTTTTTTTTTTCCAATTTCCTGTTCCCTCCTAACTGAGCTCCTAGAAGCTATATTATAAGGTAAGTTGTTTCAGTAGATACAATTCTGAAATAAAAAAGTGTTTTCCTCAAGAAAAGCTGCAAAACTCAGTTTATTGGCTAAGGAAAAAGTGCTGGTCTCGCCCTTCCCTGTTTTTACATCAAGGATGTTTTAGTCCAATTTAGAAGACTAAAATACTATGAAGCAACAATATTTCAGATATTTGAATTTGGGATTTTGTGAGGTTTTTTTGTGGTTATTGCCCAGGTAATTACGGTTGGCCTTGTATTTTACCTTTCCATTTTTGAAATAAGAGCACATTTTTTAGACAGATTAGACAGACATTTCATTTATTGTGGCTGATGGCCAAGATGCTCAGTTTATAATTGAATTGCAGATTTAGGCATAAAGTTACAGCTCCATTTCATGCAATTTTTTGCTTCGAATTTGTGATTTGCCACTTGAAAAGGGAAGAGCTTCTACAGCAAGCAGCTGCCATACAATCCTGTATTCCACTGCTGTGAAGTGCTTGCGTGGCACTGTGCATCCTCCCTGTGGGGAGCCTGTTCCTGTTCAGGGAGTCCTTAAACCCAGCAAAATGTTTTCTTCACCTCTGAATGCAGCTGTGAGCAACAGGCTGTGCTGTACTAAATACAGTTCGCTGGCATCAGTTTAAACTTTATTCTGCTCTTTTTTTTTTTCCTGTTTTCTGCATGTAAACATTTCAGCGAACCTTTTTGTTGGCTTCTTGGCTGCAATATTCCTGGGGGGATAAAAGCATATCTTTTGTGACCTGCAAAATATGGGAATGGGAGTTTCAATAAGCAGCTGGAAGCAGTACGTCCAAACCCATGTTTGCAAGTGTTTTTCAGCCACCTAGCAGAGCACAGAAAATGTCACAGTCACTGTCTGTGAGGAACACAGCTGAGATACCAGCTGGACAACACTCACAAATTGTCTTAAACAATCTCCTGGCCAAAAAAGATTCTGGTAAAGAGGTCTTGAGTTGTTTTTAGTATTAAATATTCTTGTGAATGGAACTTTTCACAACAAGAAGGTACAAATGTGTCACTTTTAAAATACACTCATTGGAAATGATTTTCAATTAAGCAAACTTGTCAAAAATAATTATGAAAAACACTTATCTAGGGAATGTTACTCGCTGCTCCAATATCAGATATGCTAAAAAACCCATTGTCAAGAAGGATCCCAGGCCAAATCTTCAGGATGTTTCCAATCCCACTGGAGCTGTGTGAGTTTAATTCAGTACTATTATTGTCCTCAATGTATTCTTGACAAGTGAAATAGAACATTTAAATGCTTTATCCAAAGCATTTACATGTATTTTTCTTTGCTCATAGGATGCCCCTGTTTAAATTTCTTCCTCATTCAGTTTGTAAAATCTTTTTATATTCTGGGAAGGATGGACACTGGGAGCATGTGCTATCAATTGCCACTATACTGAGTGTGAGAACTAGAAAAAATTATTTATCTTTAAGTCAACAGAGTACCCTGGACAAATCAGGCATTTATTTTCATTTTTTTAAAATTAAAATAGGAACACCAGGTCACACCGTAATTCAAAATTTAAATAAATCCCTCTGAAAATACTTTTCTCTCAATTTTACTTCTATTTTTTCATAAGAAACTGTTTGCGAAATTTGACATAAATTCTTGCATAATTGTAACATGTTTCTTCTTCTACTGACAGATAAACTGCATACGTAAAAAGAAAATTACTTGCTCTAAAACTACTACTTGCATATCGTGTATGTATCTGTTGCTTAAAAAGCAATGGTTAAAATTACAATCAATGTATCACCTAGTCCTATGTCACAAAACCACGTTATCTTTTTTAGGAAGAATTTGTATGTACATGTTCTGCTGTTTGCTTTTGAATCACCCACTGCTGCTCCTTGATCAGAAATTTGAGCTATGGAGACAGTCTCCCTGACCCTGCTAGTAATTAATCGCTGTAACTTGTGTGTGCCTTTGTGAAGCCCACAGTGTGCCTGCAGGTAAACAGCTAATTAGCACTTTTATGCAAGTGAAATGAATTTCCAGTTATTTCTGTCTTCCCTCTCCTCCCTATTCTTCATAAGCATTTTGCTTAGGCCTTAGGGATGCCTTATGGCTTACCAAATCAGATAGCCTTGTGTTTCTCCCTTTTTCCCTCCAATCTTCAGCAAGTGTTTAATCCAAGCCAGGCTGCTGAGCTGCTGCCCCTGCCCTCATGCTGCTGTGCTGGTGGGAGAAGCCTTTTGAAGGAAAGAATGAGTTTTTTAGATAAAACAAGGAAATGTAAAATGTGTGTAGGCAAGAACAGTGGTAGTAGTTTGTAATCAGATGTAGCACTGCCAGAAAGTCTGTACTGATGAGTAAGAGTCTGTAGAAGCATCCCAGGTCCCTAGATTAGCTCAGAGGACTAAAGGGAAAAAATGTGACCAGCAGTATCTAGTGCATATGGGCACGAACAAGGAAATCCACAGGAATCTGTAACACAGTGCATTACAAGCAGCATAGAGGTGCAAACTAATCCTGTGACCTGCTTATCTGCAGAAAGCTAGGACTGGATCCAGCTACTTTGATCCTCTAAGAAAGGAGGGAATGCAGCATCATGTACAGCTAATTTGGTAGAGTTCACCTAGAGTACAACTCCAGCCCTAACATGGGGCAGGTGGCATGACCCTGCTGCTGTGCTGCCCGCCTGCCCAAAGCACAGTACTTCCCTTTGGCAGATGAGTGCCTTTCCACAGCATGGGAACTTTGTCTTCAGAGTTGCTTTAAGAAAAAAAAAATAATTGCCTTGCACTTCTTTTTCTCCAAAGAGGGATCCACCTCATGAGCACAGGAGTCCTCTGTTTCCATCATTGGAAATCTTTTGGAAATCTTTACAGCATTCTGCCAGAGCCAATGCAACTTCCACGCTTTTTTTCTCAGAGGCACAGCAAGTATGGAACATATTACCTTACTGGGAAAATCCTGAGCTGGATTATTGCTTTGGCACTTTTCAAGTGGCCTTCTCGCTGTATCCCAAAGTACCTCACAGGATAATAAATTATATTACCTACAACTAGTATGACTTCAGTAAGTTCCACCTATGGCCAAGAATAGCTTCATGTTACTGTCAGTTAATTAGTGGTGGCATTTGTTCATGGAGGAAGTGAGAGCCAGGAAGCAACTCTTTACTCTTTATGGCCAGTGGCATGGCGTGACACAAAAGCCATCTAACCAGTCACCATCAGCTGGACAAAGGGAGGTTAGATATTGCCAGGGAGTTCATTCCTCTGGCTCATGAGAAGGGCATGGGACACACACAGTCACCCTTGCATGCACATCTCATGCATGGTCACACTTTGGATTGTCATCCCACCTTCGTGCAAGCATGGCCTGAGCTACTACACCTTAAACTGTGCACTGCTCGGACCTTAAACCTTAACCCTCTATAATCTGATGGAGGTGGCTTCCCAATCCTGCAAACTGGTGCCCTCTAAATTCAGGCTAAAGCTTGTTCTGTGCTGTACAGAAATTGGTATGTCTAATCACACCCAGCACATTGATCTAGCATTAGGGGAACCCAGTTAGGCTGTTTCCTGCCTCACTGTGGCCATCCAGGGAGCCTTTCTGGGAACAAAGATCAAGAGTCCATATTTGCTGTGGATTCATAAAGGTATCTCTGCTTCTACACCCTGATGTGGTTAGTGCCTGGCCTTAATTCTTTCAAGCCTAAGTGATGAACTGAGACATAAGCCGATGGAGAGCTGGAGGAGCAGAAAGCAGCTTCTTCCAGAGGGAAAAATCCAGACTGCTCCACTAGCTGGAAATGCTGGTATGGGGGCTGCTGGCAGCATGCAGAGCGCTTGATGCTGCGAAGTCACCCACACTGGCACAGCCAGTGCCCAGAACTGCCCTTCTCACTGGAGGCCTTCTTCCCCTGTAAACAGAACTGGACCTGAGCCATTAGGACTATATTGATCCATATGAAAGGCAGGCAGAGAGCACTGCAGAGTGTGATCCTGAATGCCTCAGTCCGTCTCAAGATCTCATAGACATGCAGATGTGCTATGATGGACTTCTCCCTGAATGCTAGCATTCTTGGTCTTTCTGCTCCTTCAGGACACCTCTCTGACAGCCTACAGGGCTCTTTGGTATCACTCCTTGTTCCATTCAGAGTTCATCCACCTCTCTTAACCCCTTTTACTCTGTCATCAACCTTCTTCACCCTCCCACCACAAACAGCAGACACCCAGCTCGCCCTAAAGTGCCCTTTTTTTTTTTTTTTAACATATGAAAAATGCCTTGCTTTTCCCTCTCCTTCTCCACTTCGCTCCACACCACATATTCTGGAAGTCACCTTCAGACCACACTGGAGTGTTACCTCTATTGCCCAGGGCTAGGATCATGTTACAGCTTTCCTCTTCTCACTAAAGATGTGTGCTCTGATTTGAACTTCTCTAAAGTTCAGGGATGTTTGGAATCTGGGTTTTTGGCTTGGACCCCTCTCAGTGCCTCGTGTCAGCATCTAGGAGTTGACAGAAGTAATTTGCAGCTGGGGCAGCCAGGTCTACATGATGCAAATGACCAGGAATAAAAGAAAGAAACTCCTGTCCTCTAATTAAAATTGGCTCCATAAGGAATTGCCTGGCCTTTGGAGACACACCAAGATACCTTTCTTTCTGCCCAAGCCACAGGTCAGGCGGTGGTCACCTGGATGCTGGAAATGTCAACAAGCAAGGAGATTTCAGGAGGCTAGGGTCACACACCCTGGTCTGATGGCACACACCTTCATACTCTTGCTTTCCCTTCAAGGGATTGGACTAGGTGAAAGTGATGGAGAAGATTCTTACAGAAAGATAACCTCATTTGGCATGTGGGTTCTTCTTCTTCGCAATGACCTTGGAGAGGCTGGGCTGTTGGAGAGAAGAGGTGATGAGCAGAACAAGTGTTTTTTGTTTATGCTTTATTTTACTCGCAGTAGGGTTGGACAGCTTGACTTTGCCTCCAGATAGGACTTAATGTGCGCAGGATGGGGGGGAAGAAAATGAACAGGCTGTGTTCCTCTACTGGCAGTATGGCACTGCATTTCAGGGCTGTATGGCACCACGTCTCAGGGCAGCGTGGCACCACATCTGAGGGCAGTGTGGCACCACATCTTAGGGCAGCGTGGCACCACATCCCTCAGGGTTATGACTGCCATTGCTGGGGGATGTGATTGAGGCATTTCAAGCCTGTGCTCTCCGTATGCCCTGAAGGGGCCCTGCAGCACTGGGCAGGTGTCCGTGCAAGACTCAGGGAGCCTGCCCAGTATCAAAACAAACAGGGCTGTCATCTTCTCTTCTGCCTACAGGAACTGAAAGTTTCCTTCCTGCCCTTTCCTCCTGGAAGAAAATAGGCAGCTGAGAGAGGGGCCAGAGAGGCCAGGGAGGACCAGCAGCCCCCGCACTCCCCAAACTGGAGGGAGCTGTTGCAGCTCAGGCTATTTTTAACCTGTTTTTGTTGCACACTGGCAGTCGCGTCTCTCATTACTTTCTTCCTTCTCCGTCTCTGTGTGTCTTTGCAGCTCCTTCCTGCTGCTGTGAGATGTGTGAACTATATATGGCCTGGGAAATCTGCAGCAGGCAGTATTTTTAAACCATCCAGGCCTCCAGTTTGCAGGCTGCTGTGACGCAGTTTATCTGACTTTGTGAGTTTCTCATGGGAATGCAGGGTGCCCGGCAGCAGCCTGCAATGCTTGACTGTTTATTTTTTGGCCTCCACAATGCAACCCTTGGGGCCCAGGCTGACATCTCGAGACTTGGGAAGCAGCAGACCTTGTGTGTGTGTGTAGGGGAGGGTTTGAGCCTGGCTGTCATCACAGTGCAGCTTTCTGGAGGTCAGCTGCAGGTCTGCAAAGGGAGGTGACTTTTCCAACCGGCCAAGTGTTGCCATCAAACCTAGTGGGCTGGACACAGGGAGGACCTCCCAAAGCACCTGCCCTCCTCTAGACCTCGTGTCTCAGTTCAAAGCCCTTGCTCATACCCTCTGTGGAAGTGGTATCACTTTTGTAATGTTGGGAACTTAGGACTGCAAAATTTGGTTTGATTTGGTATGTCATTCAATCCTCTGGGACCTGCCCCGTGCCTTTGGTACCCTTCTCTGGACACAGCGAGAAGGCTTATGGAAGGTGGTGGGTGTGCCTGGGAGTCAGTGCCCGTGAAGGCTGAGCATCAGGCTGTGTCTTGTGAGTTTTATTCATGAAGCATGTGTATGGTAATGGGCAGTCTGTGTCTGGTGCAGTGCTCTAGCTAGGCAAAATTCTTGGTGGAGAAAACACGCAAAGCAGAAGGTACCGTCCAGGCTACTGGGGAGGATTATTTAAAGAAAAGGTGTGTGAGGAACATAGGCCCTAAGATAAGCTGAAGACATCAAAATCAGATGAAAGTTGCAGGGGAAAAGGTTTGCAGTGACGAAACCTTGGACAACAAACATCCAGTGTAGATAAGACTGATTAAAAATACATAAAAAAGTATCTGGGGGCAAATTCCTTGACTAGCTTCACATGCTCAACAAACCTTTGTTCTCACCTCTTCTTCCACAGCTAAAATTCTGTCTGAGTAAAAAGGTGCTGCTGAGGAAAAAAATTTCCTTACAAGTTTTTTTTCTCATTGCCACCTTTTATTTCTGTTTTATATTCAACAGACAGAAAGTAAAAAGTTGTTTTGAGACTCTTTGCTGGAAACATCCTGTCCAAAAATATTCCTCAAGCATTTTCACTGTAAGAAAAGGCAGGAGCCGCTTGTATTGTCTACAGCATGAACATCCATTTTTCTCATGGTACTATTTTTTGCTGAAATTCTTGCAGAAAATAAACAATATGTTTTAGTCATTCACAACCTTGTAGACTAAAGATTCTCTTAATCAGATTTTCTTCTGTGAGAAAATGGTGTGTTTCTTCTTCTTTTAATATTA
This sequence comes from Grallaria varia, assembly GCA_013396735.1. Classification (NCBI taxonomy): domain Eukaryota; kingdom Metazoa; phylum Chordata; class Aves; order Passeriformes; family Formicariidae; genus Grallaria; species Grallaria varia. Next base: position 471,324 of record VWZG01010615.1, read on the forward strand.
TGATGCATATAGACTCAAATTATATAACCACTATCTGAAGATTCTTGTATACGACTTTATTGTTGTTGAAGAATGAATCATAGAATCATAGAACTGTTTAGGCTGGGAAAAACCTCTAAGATTATTGAGTACAACCATGAACCCAGTACTGCCAAGTCCACCACTAAGCGATGTCCCTAAGTGCCACATCTACATGTCTTTTAAATATCTTCTGGGATGGTGACTCCACCACTTCCTTGGGCAGCTTCTCCCAGTGGTTGACAACTCCTTTGACCAAGAAATTTCTTCTAATATCCAGTCTAAACATTCTCTGGTGCAATTCAAGGCCATTTCCTCTTCTCCTATTGTTTGTTATCTGGAAGAAGAGGCCAACCCCCATCTTACTACAACCTCCTTTCAGGTAGTCGTAGAGAGCAATAAGGTCTCCCCTGAACCACCTTTTCTTCAGTCTAAACAACCTGAGCTCCATCAGCTGCTCTTCATAAGACTTGTACTCTGGATTCTTCACCGCCTTTGTTGTCCTTCTCTGGACTCACTCCAGTGCCTCCAAGTCTTTCTTGTAATGAAGCGTTAAAAATTGAACACAGGATAGGGGGACGGTCACTGCCCTCGTCCTTCTGGCCACATGATTTCTGACACAAGCCAGGATGCCATTGGCCTTCTTGGCTTCTTGATCTGGGCACACTGCTGGTTCATATTCAGCTGCCGTCAACCAACAGCCCCAGGTCCTTTTCTATCCAGCACCTTTCCAGCCACTCTTCCCAAGGCTGTAGCACTGCATGGGGTTGTTGTGACCCAAATGTAGGACCCAGCACCTGACCTTGTTGAACCTCATACAACTGGTCTCAGCCCATAGATCCAACCAGTCCAAATTCCTCTGCAGAGCCTTCCTGCTCTCCGGCAGATCAACACTCCCCGACAAATTGGTGTCCTCTGCAAACTTGCTGAGGGTGCACTCAATTCCCTTGTCCACATCATTGATAAAGACATTAAACAGGACTGGCCCCAAGACTGAGCCCTGGGGAGCACCATTGCTTACCAGCCACCAACAGGATGTAGCACCATTCACCACCACTCTCTGGGCTCAGCCATACAAACCATGCTCCTGACCATGAGCAGTTTCCCCAGGAGAATGTTGTGGGAAATAGTGTCAAAGGCTTTACTAAAGTCCATGTAAACACATCCTCAGCCTATCCCTCATCAGCTAAGTGGGCCACTTTGTCATAGAAAGAGGTCAAGCTGGTCAAGCAGGACTTGACTTTCACAAACCCACGCTGGCTGTGCCTGATCCCTTGGTTGTCCTGCACATGCCACATGATGGCACTCAAGATTATCTGCTCCATAACCTTCCCTGGTACTGAGTTCAGGCTGACAGACTTGTAGTTTTCTGGATTCCCCTTCTGACCCTTCTTACAGATGGGCATCATTGATGAACTTGCCTCCAAACATATAATATATTTGCAAATATATTTGCTTGTTTTCACATGCTTTTATCTACTGCTGTCATTTGTATTCTTTTTCTTCAGTAAGAGTTCTAACTCTGGCAGTGAGGAAGTTTACTCAAAGTCATTGGAATGCAGTTGATTTTTATAGATTTCACTGTGTTTTGGACCATACCCATCTAATTTTTTTTTGAGATGCTTGATTCTGGGTTCATGAAAGTATCTGTAATTTTTGAAAATTATTCTTTCAGACTCCAAGGATTTACACAGTTTAAGGAATGCTGATCAGCATTTATATGGTAATAATTTGACCTCTGCACTGCTCCATTCAATTTATTTTAGGTGTTAATAAGGCACAGTATTTCAGTTTGCCAAAAAGTGAATGATTGCAGATATTATCAGAAAGCCACTGAGTTTGGTACCATGACACTAGGCAGTGTTATGGAGAAGGCTAATTTCTCAGGGCCAATTGAACCAGTGTAGGAAAGCCTCTGTGCCTAGGAAACTGTTTTTCATGCATGGTTAACTTCTTGGATATATAAACATTTAGGTAAAACTACAGCAAGAATATGAATTTAGAGGACTAAAAGAAAGCATGAGATGTTTATCACTAATAGGTAAGGCAAAGGAAACAGATAAATCCTTGTTGTTCCACTGATGTTAACTACCCCCAGGAATGACTAAGGAACCTGATGATGTTAGTAAAGATGCACTCCCATTTAACAAATAAAATCTGGGATGAAATTCTGTCAGTGTGGAATATTGTTTTAGGTAAAGCAAGGATTTTATCTTGCTTGGTGATAGTTTTTTCCAAGTAGATATTTGTTCATTAAAACAGGGGTTTTCTTAACATGGCACCATATCCAAACTTGGCTTTGATTGTCTTCTTTCTATCAGAAAAGGCCTTAGTTTAAGCACACACATTATTTTGGGATCAAAATGGCTTCATCATTCCAGAGATGCTTTCCAAAGTGTTCCCATGACACAGAGTGGTCAGTGGACTTTTAATTCTGCAGATGCCAATTAGAATACAAGGTCTAAGAGGAAGTTCATTTCTGGGCAGTGAGAGCACATCGTGGGTGGCCATAGACGCCACAAAGCCTATGACTTCAGCCACCTGAGAAATTAAATAATGAACCCTGACTGAGGAAGCTTGTGGGCATTACATCATTTACACATAAAAAGGAAAAATAGATTTATAGGGCACACTTGTGGCCATCAGCCAGCAACCAGTCTAGAAGTCTCAGCTGTATCCAACAGACTAATGCGCTTTAATACCATTCTTTGTACAAAGGGATCCCACTCTCCTACTCTTCTCCTTTGAGTTTCTGTTTTTCAGTTGTTGCTATGGATTGACTGTGACTCTGAGATGCGTTGCCTAAGCTGCAGCTGTACAGGGTGTGCTTTTCATTGAAGTCATATGATGTGTGCCAGGTGTTTTTCCAAACCAGTGTAGCCCTGGAGAGATGTACTGCTGCTGCAATTTTAACGGGGATTGGGAACAGACTTAAGGGTTTTCTAGAGATCTGATGTGTTTGAAATATTTCATTATGGTGGTGCTGGCCACTCAGAAGTGGGGTTAGGGTTGTTCTATTTCAGAAATTATCTTAACAGATTACTAATGGTCAGAAAAACAATTATTTAAGGAAAAAAATAAAGTGTTGCCTAGAATAAAAGCTGGAGAACTAATAGATCACAGTAGTAGCTAAGCAGCAACAAAGCTGAAGCAAGTGATGTCAGAGAGCATAGCTCTGATGGTCCTTGTTGGGAATGGGGAGATGAGAGCCCTAGGAGTGGCTTTAAATGAAGGAGAAACCACAGGAAGGGTCAGATGATTTTGCAAGGAGAAGGGCAGTGAGTCTGATCAGCCATGGGAATAGCTGCTGGCAAGAAGAAGAGGCATGCAGGAGGCAAAGGGATCCTTGGGGATGGTTATTCTTTGGGGTCTGTGCCTCCACATGCACAAAGGCAGCTATAGGGTATTTCTGAGTATCATCTGTCCCTGTTGCTTTTGGCTCTGAAACTCCTCCCTCACCCTGAAAACACACTTGTCACCTCAGGGGATCATGACCAGCTCATATCCCTGGAAAAGCACCCTCTGCACACTCACCCTGGACAGCCTCACTGAAAGCATCTCTGAGCTTTCTTTAATTAATACTTTGATTCGTGCTCAAGCAAGAGAAAACAAACATCGTCCGGTTCCAGTGTTCAGATCCCTCAATGTAAGCCAGATGTCACAGCTGGTTCCTACAACTGCTCTCAGTGTGGCAGTGTGACCTCCTGCCGCACGCCACACAAGGGCAGCAGTCAGGGACGAGCCCAGTAGCTGCCTCAATGCATCTTGCTTTCTTATTTATTCTCAAGATATGTTTCCTGGTCTTGATATTCTCATTCCTGTCTCTCTCCTTTCTTTTTTTCCTCCTCGCTCTTCCCTCCCACCTTTAGACTTGGCACACAGCATGTCATCTGAGTAGCAAAATAAAGGAAAAACAACAAGGAAAAAGAAAGGCAAAAGAAAGCAGGCTTGTGTCTCTGTGTTTGTTTCTAAGGCAACAGGTAGGAGATGCAGAGCACTGGCATCCTCCCAGCTGCACGCCCGCGGTGCCGGGGCTGCTCCACGCCCCACGGGGACCGGTGGGAGGCTGTCTGTCTGTCAGCCCTGTGAAACAAATAAGCCCTGTGAAACAAATAAGCCTCGCTTGTGCTCCCATGTCAGCCCTTTGTGCGGGGCTGTGTCTGTGGCTGCCCCAGTGCTGGCCCCCCCTTCCTGGGTGCCTGGAGACCCATGAGCAAGCAGGCAGGTAAAAAACGTGATCTCGAGTGGCCTCAGATGACAACCTAAAAGCTGAGACATTTAAAACAACAGGACTAGAAATAAATTACTTCCTCCTCCCAGGGTTACAGCTGGGTCACACAGGAAGAGGGACACAATTATCACTTCAGGAAAGAGAAGATGCATTTGGCAGTTTCAAATTTTACGGAAACAGATAAAAGAGAAGGCTTTTCCTTTTTTTTTTTTTCTTTTTTTCTTTAGTATCTGGACTTACTCCACCTGTCTCCATCCATCGTAAGCAACGATTGTGGGAGAAGCTGTGAAACTGCGGTCACAGTCTAAAGCAGGGCAGGAGGACACTCAGATCTAAATGAGTTGAAGATGAGCGGTGCTGAACCCAGCTGAGCTGTGTAGGCACTGCTGAAAGCCATCCTCCAGAGACTGGTGGGTGCATTAGGGGCATGGGCTAAAGTAAACAGAGGCTTTTGGAGAGGTTGGATGACAGTCCTGCCCCTGCCTCAGCAGGAGAGCAACCTGGACATAAAATCACTGTCACAGTGGCTGGCCAGTAACACTTTTCCAGCCTTTCCACCAGGTTGCTTTGAGCTAGTCTACTGGAAGATACAGAAACATGGCAGAGGAAGATAGAAGTTGTGATCAAAATGTGACAGATGTGTCTGAGACAAGAGGAGATTTGCTAGAGGCAAGATAGGAGGGCTTGACTCCTTTCCTGTCTTTCCTTTCTTTACTGGTGGAGGGACATGCTCCTGCACCATGTGAGGTGCCCCCAGCCCTACAGACTGAGGATGGCATTATGGTCTGTCTCACTGATTATGACTTTGATGCTCCAACCCTTACTTTGCCTCAAGGTTTTTGAAGGCTACAAAGTTGGGTTACTTGGAAAGGTTCCATTGAGCAGACCTGTGTCCACTTGCTTAAAAATATAAAGCATCCAAGTTCTCATTGCATTCAAAACTAATAAGACTTGCAGAAAGCTCTGCAGAATTTATTTCTGAGGTTTTCTGAAATATCAAGCAGCTGACCTGTTTTTCTAGCTGTTGCACTAGATTTCAGGAAAAGCCCAAGCAGTATCCTGAATAATTTTTAAGAATAAAGTTAGCTTTATCTGACTTCAGTTGATGTCAGCGGAACCAGAGGCGCCTAAAAGAAACCTGTGTTTTCTGTAGGATTCATAGAGAGTGCAGGAATACTATGGCCAGCTATAAATAAATGCAATTGCTGGATAATCTATGGCAGAAAAAATTATGCCAGGGTTCAAAATGCCAGTCTCCATACTTTCAGAAGCAATGTTTCTCTGCAGGCAGTTATGTTCCAAAGCTAAAATTATTCTCTGAGAAATCCAGAGTAACTCTGTTGCAAAGAATGACAATACTTCTTTCCTAGATTATGATGATTATATTTAAATATGGGGCTAATAAATCACCTCTTGGTCAGTCTAGTTGAGCCTTCCATATGTAATAATGACTTTTCCAGGCAGAGCGGATTAGGTATTGGTAATGAATAGTGGGCTGTAAATTCTCTGAGACTACATCTGTATGTATATGTGTGGCTATGGCTGTGTGTCTGGAAGGTGTGAAGCATGTGTGTGAATGCTGGAGGGGATGTTTAATGAAAGAAGTGGCAAGAAACAGAAATAGCCTCTATGTGACAGTTGCAGAAATCCACCAGAGTAGCTGCACGTACCTGCTGTTCTGAGAATTGTCTGTCATGTCCATCATACCCAGGGTAGACTAAAAAGATGGGTTTGAATCTCTATACCCAAATAACCATATGTGAATAGACAAAACCAGTAGGATTTCTTACTACACCTACTTACCATTTTGATTCCTGTGGAATGGTTAACAAGCAGTTCTTGAACAGTGAAATTTTGCTTGTTTTAGAAAAGTTTACTTGTCTTAGAAAAGTAATGCCTTCTATTTCTAAATTAACACTAAAAAGACATACTTTAAAAGGCATCTTGAAGCCCTCATAGGTCAAGTTACCTGGATTTACAAATACCAAGCAGGTACTCAACATGACTTCATTTGAACTCCGTATGGGTTTTAGGAAACATCCTGAAAAAGATCATGGACTAGAACTTTCATTCATTGGTGTGGTAACATGAAGTTTTGTGAGTTGGTTTTGTTGTGATTGTCTCTTTTTAACATGTGGAAGATGTGTCTCAGATCTGTTGTACTTCGTCTTTATTTGTATCCAAGCTTTTTGTTTCTGTGCATCTTTTATTTTGTAGTGTGACTCCTTTTGAAAGAAGAATAATAGAAGAGAAAGTTGAATCTCATATACAAAAAGAAATGTCCTTCAGCTTGTCAGAGGTAAAGAACTGTGGCTTTTATTTTACTACAGGGCACACTATTATCCGAAAAAAACAGTTTGCTTCACAGTACCATGATTTCTTATATTATTTATCTCTCTGTTTTTCACTTTCTATCATGTGATTGTTTTAAGATTTCCCATTCTATAAAAAATCTGCATATTGCAGGCATGAAACTCTGCCTACACATACACCAAAAAAAAAATTAAGATTATACATTAACTTACAAAGAATTCTGGGACAAATGTGATGAGTCGTTCTAACATCAAAACATTGGGGAAAGGAGATGTTTTTCAGGGTAAGAGATAAACAGAAATATACTTTTTGCCCTAAACAATACACGTCAATGACACATGGACAACCCCTGTGCTTACAGCTCACTCACAGATCAGGCAAAGAGGAATTCAGATCTGTGCCATCCCACACTTGAGACACTCCAGCCTGATCTGAGCAGCACGGAGTTTATGTTTTCTGTGGCAGGAGGGGACATAGTAACTGACTATATGACGCCAAACTCAGGAAAATGTTGAAGCGTGTCCCAGCTTAAGCACTTGAATAATCACATTACATGTCAAATGCTCATACGGAACTCCTTTAAACTGTCTGGCACACAAGATTTGGTATTTAGCCAAATGCATAAATTAAAAATAACTTCTTCTGGCTCTCCTAAAGGCACAAGGATGTTTCTATCAAAGGAAATATTGTTTGTATATCACATATCCTTTGATTACCAAAAAGGCCTGTACTGAGACACACTGGTTCAAAATGTGGTGTCTTTTCCACAGACAAGAAGATATTGGAGGGCTGCTTATGAATCCACTGTGCAAGCACCTTTACATTTAAATCACTGCCTTTACAATGATTGTAATGGAAAAAGACTATTCCCCAAGGTTTGGGGAGAACAATTGCTTTCTAATTTCCCCGCAAAGGCCGTCAGAGTGCAAAGCGCCTCTGCTGGTCTTTTTACACCAACTAGGGGTGCTCAAAAGCCAGAGCAGCCCAGGACGGAGTTTGTAGAATCTCTGATACTCTAGGGGATGGCATTAGGGTTATTGCTGAGGACCTTTTGGCAATGCACAGCTTAAGCACCATTACTAATAGTGCTAGCTCTGAGTCTGTGGGGACCTGTTGGCCAGCATGGTTAGCTCCCTAGGGGTGCTTCAGCTAAGGCTGGGAGCCCTGAGCAAACATGTCCAGAGGACCAACCTTTTTTTTTTCCCCTGGAGAGGACAAGGCCTCAGAGGCACAGTACAGACTATCTTATGTGAGGATCCAACCCAAGAACATCATTCACCTGAGAAATGAATGGCCTTTAGAGCAAGACGAGTGCCTTCGATAGGTAACTCACTGGCAAGTGCATGAACAAGCAGTCTGCTCCCACACTGGTTTCTAGCAGAATGACAGCCTCTTCCTTTTGCCCCCAGCACATCCTGCATTATGTAAAATAACAATAACCTTTAAATTCTTGTAAGAGTTAAAAAAATTCCAGATCCTGAAAGATGAGATTATCTGATGCTGACACCAGAGAATTGTAACTATGGCTGATGCAGCAGCAATATTTCTCTTTTTTATCTTTCCTTGCCCTTCTGGTTCCACCTAAACTGAAGGGAATACCTCGACAAATTAAAGTCCACTTCTGTTTCCATCACTGTTTATCACCAGCTGAACTTTCTCTGAAGAGACAGGAGGAAGTCAAAACTTCAGCTAAAATTGTACTTGCTGTAAGGATTTTCAGAACCTTGAACGGTTGTTGCTTGACTCTGTAAGCTACACTGCATTGCCAGCTTATAAATTATCAGCATTATTATACCTCTCTTTTCAACATTGACCATACTCTTGGCCTGCTGAAGAAAAAGATGGAAAAGTAGGGAGAGGCACAAATACCATTTTCCAAGGTCAGTTCTCATGGTCTCAGGATTTCATGCCCAATAGCTTTCTAGTCAGTGAGGTATTAAAATGCAGAGCTTGAAGCCAGTAAATTGCAAAAATAATCTGCTGGTCTCCTTAGCAGAGAAAGAAGTCCATCCAGCTGGACTGTTTCTACATAGGCTGTCAGGCAGAGAAAGGTGTCCAGCCGTTGTCACCTCCTCCTTTGGCTTCTGAGGCAACTCTGCATAGTTCACTGAGTGTGCATAGATGTTGCTGGCATGCACAGCAGCACAAGCAGCAGGGAAGAAAGCAGGCATTACCAGAGAAAACAGAGCATAATGGGAGCACAGTTTAGCACCCTCCCACATATGTGTATGCATGCACACATATACACTCACTTCATGAAATATGAGAAAGAAGGGAGAAATTGGAGGGCAGTGAAGTATAGCTGGTGTCCAAGAATGGCCTTGACTGTTGTTGCTTCTTTTCAGCCGCAAGGGTTTAATGCAACATTAAATTTTGGTGGTCTTGACATGCCTGATCACAGTCTTTTGATTTCATCTGAGTTGGCATTTCCGGCACAAACATCTATTTTCAGTGGGAAACTTGATTCCACAGGTAAAAGAAGACCCTACATCTCATCTGGATACTGATTTTTATTCTCCAGTTAATTAAAAAAGAAAATTCTTTCCACCTTTGAATGATGGGAATGCAAAGAAACTTAGGGATGGCTGAGGTTTTTTTTAGTTCATTTGATTTCTGGCATATAAGAGGAAATATGAAAGTGACCAACTTCAGTATATTTGAGAAGAGACATTAAATGAAAACTAAAGATTTCAAGTAAATTATCAGGCAGGTGCCTGAGAATCAAATACTTTGCTATTGATGCCAGCAGCAAAGCTAGTTTGCCTCAACAGCAGCAGGGGGCAATCTCTGTGTATGGCCACAACCTGATATTTGGCACTGTGATTACGTCTCATTCCACCAATTTACCCTGGGCTGAATAGAGCCAACTCTTAACCAAGTCCACCAGTGACCCCTGAGGCTCCCCTTTTACCTTCCTCCCCAGCCTGTCTCCACCAGCAGTCAGCTTGTGCTGTCAGGGCTCTGTGTCACTAAAATTTGCCCAAAGTGTAAGTCCTTCTACTTCACAAGAGGAACTGTGACACTTCTGTTCTTGAAAACATGGGACAGCTGTGGCAGCATCCTTGCAATTGAACAGACACTTGCCCAGTGTGTGACCAAAATAATATTGCAGGCTTTTAATTGTTTTCCAAAGCAACACTGTAGTTCTCTGAGGTTGTCATTACCACTGAAATAAACAGATCACTGGGATCTAATTTAAGAGTGAGCAATGTGTCAGAGGAAATGAGAGAGAATTGACCACTGTGATTTTGTATACCCAAAATGCTTTTATCTGACTCCTTTTCAGAAAGCTGTATGGCATGGAGGCTGAGCTTGTGAAAGCAATTTTGGAGATAAGGAATTACATCTTTACCAAAGGATTCTACCAGGATTCTACCTCCTTTTGATTTTTTATTTTGTTTAGTTTTGGCATTTTTGGGGGGTTTTTTGCTTGTTTTGGTTTGGGATTTTTTTGTGTATGACATGACTGCCTGTTCTTGGGCAAAAAAAATTTCTGTTGCATGTGAGAACAAATGAGCAAAGTGGTGCTTCTTGTCATGTCTGAAACATGACTCGAATCTATTGACAAAATACCAGTAAAGGGGAACATTATTCGGGATATTATGTGCTAATAACAAAATGCTTATGCTTGTCTATCTGTAACCTTCTTTGGTCCAAAACCTGTCAAATAAATATAGTCCGTCTGTCAATATGGTTGTCATGCATGGTTGATGGGAGTCCAAGTAGTAGAAACTGTGCTCTGTGCATGCTAAGTGGCACCTGAATATGGAAAAAGTATAGTTAAAAAGAGTCAGGGGGAAAATGCCCAGTTACAAATTTATTATCCAAAAAACTGGGTGTACTGTACAGTTTAAAGTCAATTTGGAGTGGCTATATGAATAGGATTTAAATCCACATAGAAAAAAGTTCAAACAAGAGAAAAAATATTAACTTTAGAGAATACATTGGGAGTGTAAAGTCATTATTTTTCCCTTCAAGCTGTGGTTTCTCATGGCCTGCTGGAGCAAACTAGTAACCTGAAAGCTGAATAAAATAATATGTGCACTTGAAACATGGATCTGAACACTTGGGATAAGCCATCCTTGCTGCCAAGTTTTCTTTCACATATGCTGTATGAGAATTGATTGCCTTTGTGATTTTTATCCTAGCTGAAACAAATGCACATGTTGTTCTTATTTGTATGAATGGCTAATCCATTTTAATATGCTGTTTTGACACATGTACATGACTTTTGCAAGTTAATAGAGGTGATTCACATCTGTCATGCTTTACCTTCTGTACTTTTTCCTCCATACTGGATTTTATGAAGGATAATAGGGAAATATATCCTTGTCCCAATGTTAATGATACAAAATTTTGTAAGGTCTGATAGGTATCAACTTGGTACAGTACCAGTAAGCCCTGCAGGCTTTCCGTTTGGAATGACCCTCTACAAAATCACCAGTATAGAAAATTCTTTTAGGCATTTTGTCTCCTCCTCAGCTTGCCCCAAAATGCCTTCTTCTGGAACTCCCTATGTGGGGGGTTACAATGAGGACAACCTTTTGGTGCAAGGAAGAGTCAGGGAGATTTGTAGTGGCTGTTTGGTAGTTTTTCTTGCCATGAGGCAGGGGTCAATTAGACATCAGCAACTAGGGACAATACTTTTCTGCTTTATTTGTACACATCTAAACCATTAATCTGGATATTAACTGTTATCTCTGAAAATAAAGAGATACCTCAGCCAAGCTCCCACAAGTTAGCTCATTAGTCATCAGAAAGAACCAAATGTAAGGATTCACTTGGCCTCACCTTACACATCTAATTTTGGTGTCATTGCAGATTCAAAGCAGGAGCCTGAAGTGGGAACCATGAATCATTAGTTGGAGGAGCATCTTTCATTCCACTGATTATAGTAGAAGTCTATGGAGAGTTACCTTGGGCAAGACATGGGTTTCCTCTCTAAAGAAATCAACAGTTCTATTGAATTTAAACCCAAACTCCAAGGCTTGTAATCAAGATGTTCTTAGAAGAGGAGGATGAACTTTTGCTATAACAGATTGGAGAACATCAAAATAAGTGTAATCAAACTTAAGCTTTAAGGGTAAAAAAGTAAATCTCCTAGTGGAAACTGAAAATTTTCCTGATTGTTTCCATCTGTACTACACCCTGGCTACCCCATGTGATTTTAAGTGATTTGCAAGGAGAAGGAAAATATTTTCTAGAAATATTTTGCTGCACTCATGCAGTCAGTACATTCTGGTTCTCAATTACTTTGCATGTAAAAGCCAGGTCCTTCTAGAGTACCTGTATGAAAAGAATTATCTAAACAGAGGCTGTGTATGTTGTAGCTGCCAAGGTGCTGAGCACATGAATACCCTGTGACATAGATTTGGCAAGAATGAGACTAGCCTTGTTATCTTGGCCAAATTCCAGAATAAATAACAGAAGTTGGACAATCTAATTTTCTCTCAGTTTCAGCAGGAGATACTGAGTGTGGTGCTGCTGCTTTATGTTTTAGGTGGTTGTTCTCTTTATACAGAGGTGATGTAGAATATTGCCCTCTTGACATCACACTCATTCTGGCTCTCCAGAAACAGAAATTACAATTAATCATACTGGGCAGTCATATATTATTTGGCTCTTCTTACTCTTTCCTAGTGCTTCTTAATAGCTGCTTCCTCCCAGTCAGGCGAGGGGATTGTCCCTGTACCCTCAGCAGGTTTCAATCTATAACACTTTCTGTTGACTACAGCAAATTGTCTGCTTGCTTTGCTGAAAGGATCGCAGGAAAAGCTGGTCCCAGGACCATAAAGTCAGACAAGGAATAAGGCGTGTACCAAAACTCACAACTTTAAGATACCACTACTCTATCAGGGGTCTCCATTTAAATTTTTCCTGATGCTATTGGGAAGCACATGGCATCCTATCTTCTCTGCAGGGTGAGTCCTGAAGCAAAGAACCAATGTCAAAAAGAGCCAAGTAACTGTGACTGACAATTAGGGACTGATATTGTCATAGTAGGAAGAACTAGATGTCCACAAGAGAGATCTGGGATCCTTTACACAGAAGGTCTGTTCCAAATGTACACCCTACACATGGCCTTTGTGCAGGCAAAGATTTCATGGTAACAGCACATGCTATTGACACTGTTAGCTGTTTTAAGAGAGCTGCTGGATAAATGGAGCTGAGCATGAACAAGGGAGACTCTGCGTTGGTCTGTGATTAGAATCAGTGCTTGAGACAATGCTGGTCTTGCAGAGGAGGCATTGGCATGGAGTTAGGATTCCTAGGAGATGGAAATGACTTTTTCTCCCAGGGCTACCACTCCCATTAACTGGAGACATGAGACCCCCTCCTTGCTACAAATTTGAACTTGATATCAGACTCATTACTCAAGTTTTCTTCATTCAGGCAGTGTGACAGGCAGCAGAATACTTGTCAAACATCAAAAAATGGGTATAGTGCCCTGCAGCTAAGGTCCAGAACTCACTAATCATTGTCTCTATATAAACAAAATACTTCTAAGATATAGTATCATGTGTTCATTAAAAAGCTGTGTAAATGGTTGTACACTTTTCAGATGCATGCACAGTAACCACTACCCTGCAAAAACAGCTGACTAAAATATATCCTCATCATCGCTGTTGAAGCTCTTCCTGCTTGCAGTCATTTCCAGCTAAAGCTACAGGTCTCTGGGCTGGTTAGGTTTTGGACCACTTGCTTTCATTGATCTGTCAACATCCACAGTACTTAAATTATTCAGCATCCTTGCAGAGTTGGTAGCAGCTGATAGGTTCCCTGCTGGAAGTCATGTACCATTTTCCTGAGCAGGAAAGCTCCAGTTTATGTCACAACGGATTTTGTAATGAGTTGAGGGGTTGTATGTAAATAAAGCATAGATGAAAATCCAAAGCTGTGTTATTTGAAACCCAAGTTGCCATTTCATGCTGTTACAGCAAAGCACAGGACAGCCTCATTCTGCCTGGCATCAGTAGCTGCTCCCTGTAGATCCCTCCACCCTGGGGAACTCATTTCAGGGCAGGACAGCAATGGTTCTGCTACCTTCGCCTGCTGCACACTTCTGAAGGGAAGTGTAGTGATCTGCCAAGTCCCCCGCACAAAGCTCGTGCCTGAGCCGGAGCAGGCTGCTGGAAATCAGCCCACACCCGAGGTGAGCTCTCCAGCATGACTGCTCTATGCTGATGAGTACTCTGGGCTCAGCAGCGAGAAAAGCTGGGGGAAAACTCAGTAAGCTGGAATCGTGCAAGAGTCATTGTTCTAAATGGTTCAGTTAAGCTTCACTTTGACTGGGAATTTTTTTTTACATGATGCCTAAGAAGTACACAGGCACAAGTTTACATAACCAAAGTGAAGGAAAAAAGGGTATTCAGTTTTAATGTTAATAATGTGTCACAATTAAGCATGAAACTTTCCTGAACTCTCTCTGATATGAAACTATATATTAAAAAAAATTAGTATTTATTTTAAATGCAGGTTTTAAAAACTTGGAAATGTCACTAAAACAGAGTATGTTATAGCCGTGCAGTAAAAACTTCTGATTTCACTGTAGCCATTTCCCAATATTAATTCTGACTATACTCAGTCAAGGCTTTCGTTGATATCAGTGGGAATTTTCCTGAAAAATGATTTTGAAAAGACATCCAGTATTTAAAGGGGGGCTACAGGAAAGATAGGGAGTGTAGTGATACTATGAAGGTAATGTCTTTAAGCTGAAAGAGGATATAGGTAGATTAAATATTAGGAAGAAATTGTTTCCTATGAAGGTGGTGAGGCACTGGAACAGGTTGCCCAGAGAAGCTGTGAATGCCCCATCCCTGAAGTGTTCAAGGCCAGGCTAAATGGGTCTTTGAACAATCTGACCTAGTGGAAGATGTCCCTGCCCATGGCAGGAAAGGTGGAACTAGATGATCTTTCAACCCAAACTATTCTTTCTATTAAATTACACTACACATAAATGTTATGTGATATACACAGCAGTGTTGTCTTGGTATCATCAATTCTAAGTGATTTCACCACCCCCACCCCCAAAAAGAGCCCCGATGTTGAAAATGCAATTTTCCAAATGTTCTAAAAGTTTATGGTATCGCTTTATTATGCGAAAAGTAATACAGTGCATTTCCTCAACCATATGATTTTAACTTCTGGGGGTACGTGTTGCATACTCAAATCATTATCTTCGCTCTCAAGCCAGTAATGTGGTGTGATTTAGATAAATGATCTGACGGGCCAATTTTTTTCTCTGACATTACTCTGTCATTATGGTGTGCTACATTTCTTGGTGAAACAAATATCACACTTCTCCAAGATTTAGAAACCTTTGTACTGCATGTCTTGTCACCTGCCTTGTTATTCTTTAATTCACATGATATTTTCTTGTGGCTGTTGAAAACCTCAGCAAACTGCTGCCTTATTTTTCTTTTAACTACGAAATTACTTTTTTTTTTTTTTAATGCATAATTACTTTATGTGAAAAGGCAATTCCAAATGTTGAGGACTGCACCAAGGCCCATTTTCTTAACACTGAGCTGGCCCACCTCCCTCAGCCTCTCCTTGGAAATTTGATGCTACAGCCCATAGCCAGGAGACTGGCATAAGGTGGTGGCCTTTGCTGGACTGGCTTTAGGATGTTCATGTCTCTTGTGTACTGGAGAGCCTGGAACTGGACCCAGCCCTCATCAATGCTGAGCAGAGAAGAAGGATCACCTCAATCGACCTGCTGGTGGTGCTGCCTAATGCAGCTCTGCATGAGATCAATGCATACAGGGCAATTATAGAAGGCAAAGAATCTATTGCCACACAGATAAAATAAGTAAGGAAGGGCAGAAAAGGTAAGGGTGAAAGATTACTTCAACATGATAGGACAGAATTTCTGGAAATGGAAGCAAGAAAGCTTTTTCAGAAAAAATGCGTTTGGAATACAGCTTCTTCAGGAAAGAGTAGTGATGGATAAGACAGGTGCTGTGACAAGACTGAGAGACATACTGATTTTATTCTGATTCAACATGATATTGTCAAGAGATAGAGGAGCGATACTGTAGTAAAACAGGGATCAGAATCACTACAGCTACAAAATTTGCCAATGTTTACATGGAAAATAAAGGCCAGAATCTGAAGGAGCAAATTCAAAGCAAAAATCTATAAAGCAAACGTGACAAATCACAAAACAAGTAAAACATGTTTTCTACTTGTAAACAAGAAACATATGCATTCTTTTCTTGTGAGTTTTACATGGAAGTATAAGAATTTTTCTTTCCTCCTTTCTAGGGATCTTCTAGGTCTTCCCACTCAACTCTTTGATGAAGTGTTTGCACTGAAGAAAAGTTCACAACAAAAAAATATACATAATTAATTGAAATCCTCTTTTTCAAACTGATAAGACTAATGTGGAAAATGGGCATGCACACATGAGCATATTTAACAAGCATTTTAATGTTAATTTAACTATTATTTTATCTCTTTGCCTCAGAATACATAGAGTAAAAGAAGATGACAAGCCTTTTCCTCTCTCTACACAGTGATTCCACCACCACCTCTCTAATGTCCTCCAAAAGAAGGTCAAACCCTATTCAGGCTTACACACCTGCAAATCAATTAGAAATGTATGGAAGTTACTGAAATTGCTGGTAGTAGAATCATCATGCAAACAAATTACACAAATAGGGAGCCCTCCTAGGACAGTTTGCCTGCTTTCCATGAGACTTTATCCTTTCACCACTTGTGTCAATTATTTGCCACTGCAGCAATATAAAAGACTGCAAAAACACTGTGCATGTGTGTAAGGCCACTGAAAAAAACAAGGACAGAAATTATATAGCAAATGGCCCTTTTGAGGACAAAGCTGCTGTAAAGGGAGGTGATTTGCCTGGGGTTACATATAAAACCAAGGGCAGCCCAACTTCAGTGCTGGCTGTGCCTAGGTGCAGGCCTCAGTCGTGTATTTCTTGCCAAAGCAGCTCCTCAGCTATAGTCTAGAGACTCTAGCAGACTTTCTGATTCAACCAGTATGGTTACCCATAACAATTTCTTTAAACTATTTCTGTACAGTCTTTTGCTTACTAGTCTTTACAGTAGAAGACTGTATGTTCTATGCTCCACTCCTAAAACAAACAACATGCAGATAAATATGGTGCAAAGCACTTACCACAACTGAAAAATAAACTTCTAACCACAGTGAGGGAGAGGAAAAGAGCTGAGTATTTTGTGGTCCCTGAAGGAAATTGAAATCTGCTTTTTGGTGGAGACATGTTTCAAAAGATGAAACCAACTAAAGGGGGAAAATGTCTCTTTTTCTTGGGTATGCACAGAGCACATACTAATGGTTGCCAAAAGTTAAATGGGAAATACTATTGATATTATTGTCTGTTTGTTATTAAAAAAAAAAAAATCATTTAAGCTTTGTTCTCTTCTCCAGTGGATTAAAGAATCAAACCTGATCAAGTTTCCTTTTAGTGTATCCTGCCTTGCTGCAATATGCTTCAGACAGTGGCTGCTGCATAACATTTTGTTTAGTGCCTTGTTTATTATTGTTTTCCCAGTGGAAAAATGGTCCCAAACATAATTTATTTTTCTCCAAAATTCCAATGGTCTGTTATACTTTAAAAGAAAACAGATGATAAAGGCTTCTTATAAAGTTTTATGTCTTCTTTAAGTGACTTCACAAGTAAAATGAAAATATTTTTTAAAAAAGTGAGAAGACAGGAGGAAAGAGAAAAAGAGAGAAAGAATGAGCTAATGAAAGAGTGATAAAATGAGAGGGAGAGAGGGAGGGAGAGAGGGAGAGAGGGAGGGAGAAAGGGAGGAAGGGAGGAAGGGAGGAAGGGAGGAAGGAAGGAAGGGAGGAAGGGAGGAAGGGAGGAAGGAAGGAAGGAAGGAAGGAAGGAAGGAAGGAAGGAAGGAAGGAAGGAAGGAAGGAAGGAAGGAAGGAATATACTTTCAGATAGTTGTTGTAGTCAGTGAGTTTATTTTTTAAATAAAAATGACTAGTATTTTCTCGACTAGTGTTTGTATAAACATTCAGAAAATGTTTGTGCTTGTGTGTACTTCAGAAGTCCCCAAAAGGATTCTAAGAAAATAATTTATATATGTTATTGAGCCAGACATTCTCATGTCTCCACAGACTCTCGAATGATTCATGTCCTTTCCTAATGACAATAATACAGTAGGCTTTTGGCCAGTATTGAGAGGAGCTGGCTTGAGCTGGTGACCTGGAGATGAAATGTTTACTGCCAATCTCCTGGGCAACCATCTCCCCCTACAGGCACCTTTCAATAAATCTATCCTTCCTTATTTTCAAAAGATACTTTGGAAACATGCCATTTGAAACTATTGAGAATACCTCCAAAAATCCTTTTGTTTAAGCCTTGTTTTCATAACAATTTTGTGTAAGACAGGCAAAGTTTTCTTTCCTTAATTTTTAAGTAACCTGCAGATTTTAACAAGATTTTATTTCTTTCATTTCTAAATGTCTTATGCCGTAGCCTGTGGCATGGTTGCTAGCCAGAGAGCCTTCCTGCATTAGACACTGCTTAGGCACACCAGCTGTCATCTCTGCTCCAAGGAGGAACCAAAAACAAACTACATTCTCTCTTCCAGCTTCCCCTTCCACATTGCCTTACAGCCCCCAGGTACCTATAACTCTCCAAACTACTTACTAAAACAATATTCTAACAGAAAAATGAATGATGGTGGTATAAAACTGGTTCTGATCTAAGCTACTAAATATATTTTTAAATAAGGGAGTATGAGAGTAAATTTCTCCACCACAGCCCATCATACTTGTGCAGTATTATGTGTAGGAACAGAGAAAATAGTACCTGGCACACAGCTGTATTCTTGAAGATCAGTGATAATCTCCATGTTAAATATTCCCAGGAGGCAATACTTAATATTCCCATTGGTTTCATTCAAAGACATGCCCATCTGTTTGCGAAACTATCATATAAAAACAATGGTTCCAATTCTCTATGCCTTACTCAGGCCTTTGTGAAACCAGTTACAGCAATATTTATCTGGGTCATGAATTCAAAACAGGGCACAATAAATTCAAATTTAATATGATGAAACATTCAGAATATATGTTGAGTCCAGTTTTTTTTATTTGTTACTTTAAGTTCTAAGAGGATATGCCTACCACACTGCTAAATGCTGTCCCGTAACTCTTACAATATATAGTTTATCTCTTTAAATCTCCATACATGCAGACTAAGTTGTGTCACTCTACCTTCAGATTTTTACCAGTTTGTATGTCTTAAAGACATGGATGAAATTCTTAACTAGGTGCAGAGTCAGATCCCTTGTGTTTTGAATTTCAGCTACAATCTTAGTAAATTTGTATTCTGTAACAAATGTAATAAACTCTTTATATGGGCCATGCACTCACAGCTTTTCCTCTTTAATCTTGTGTTCCACAGATGTCTAGAACAGACGACGTTAACTCAGTGTGTTGTGAGGGCAGCAGCAGTGCTCCTTCTGCCATGTGCAGTGAGCTCATCCCTTGGTGGAGGGGATGAGACACTTCCCCTTTGTTCTACAAACTTTGAATTGACTCCCTGTGCACTTTCCTTGCCAGTTCAGGACCTGCGGTCTGGTCTTGTCATGTCATTGCATCAGACTTACCCACAGCCACATCCCTGATACTAGTCAAGCTTGTCTGGGCCAATGCAGTTCATCAGCCAGTCACGTACATGCCAGCTCCATACTTAGAGGATTTGGCCTTGATGATTTTCATTGCTGGCAACCACTAGAGCAGACTGGACATCCCTTCTCCCTGAGGAAATCAGTGCCTCACTTTGAGGATAATTAAACTAGAAGGAAAGGAGAGAAAAGCTCTCACTTTTCCCTCACATTCCTCATGAGGTGGATGTAACCTCCCATGGGGGATGGCAGAGACCTCTGTTCTCCTAAGCATCTGAGTAACCTGGTGCTTCTTTCTTGCAGCCGGAGGCAGAAATTGCTTCCCCAAGACAGCTGAACTCAGAGATTTACCAACCAAGGTTATGAATGTTGTTGCTGTAACAGGCAAGGGTTTGTACCCTATGGTAAATTGGAACTTAGAGAGACCACAGAGCAAGGAACCAGGAGGACTGAGGAGAATGGGATAGAGTAAATACTACTTGTCTTATTGCCTGCAGCTGGTGACTAGGGAGAGTGGTTGGTAAATGAGAAGTAATCCTGATGATCTGATCTTATGGGAAATTCCATTTGCATCTTTGGAAAGTGAGCAGTGATCTCTACCAGCATTACTATGTGTCAGAAACATATGGGCGAGATAGCTATCTTTGTGGCTTCTCTCTGCCTAAAAGGGGAGCCATCAGCACAGTAGGGGATCTACTACACTTTGGATGCTCTGCTCAGGAGGTTACAAGAGCCACCAGTGCTCTGGAGCAGGTGCTTTTTAGAATCTGAATAGAATGTCTTGTTTTCATCCACCCCTCACTACTAAGAAGTGTGAGACACAGAACCTGGGGTCCTGTGTGAGCAAATATCACGGAAAGCAAACAGCATGTGAGGTAAGAGTCTTCCCTTGAGTTACAGAAGAGAAGCCCCAGGCAACTCTTGTGCAGACTAAGGCTTATGGTCATTTTGGCAGAAAGGTACTCTTTCACAAATGCACAGATCCCATTGCAAAGGGATGTGGCCCCAAATTGCACCTGCTTTTTTTTGCTGTGACCCTTTTGCCAAAATTACTGGGAGTTTCTTTGGAAGAAGTGAAAACTGTGACATTATTTTCACTGGATCCAAGTTTCAGGATGATAAAAGAACCATATCTTTAATTCACATACCTTCAGTTCTGGCAAATTTTACAACACTTGGGTGCAGAATTGAGCTTTTTGTTGATGACATGATACAGAGTCCTCCAAAGAATACCTAGAGGATTTCTGTAACTGCTCCAGACAATACAAACCTGTTTAACCTGTGGTTCTCCTGAGCATTATCTCTGCTGGATATTCTGGAATAAGCAATTTTGCATGTTGAGTACCTAATGCCTTTGATAATAAATAATCTTGAAATGGAGATGTGTGGAATACATGCAAACAAAAATAGATAATAATTTTAATCATTAACTCCGTAGTTCAAGGTGACCAATTTCTGAGCCAGCTGCAACCCTTCATCAAGGTCCCATTTTGAATGAGATCTGTCAAATTTGGACGAAAGGACTTTTGCTCATACGATAAACCATGAATGCTTCTGAAGGAGAGAGTAGGGGACAGGGAGCAAGGAGGCAATAGAGAGCCCTGAACAGTGCTAAAGTAGGGAAGATTTACAAGTTGTTGATCAAGAAAACAAAGAATAATGTGGGAAGAAACTTCCACAGGGAAAGATTACAGAAATCTGAAACACTAAAGATGAATAGATGAATTACAGGCAATTTTTCATCTTGACATGCCCATTTTCATATATGGCAGCACATCCCAAGGAAAAAAAGAAAGAAGGAAAAATCAAGGAAAACATGACTTGGAGTTACTGAGAGTAACCTTTTAGCTAAGCTACAGTGAGATGGCCGTAAAACACCAACACAATAAGGATTTGAAACAATGAAATGCCTCAAATATAGCATGTCATGACAAAGAGCAACAAAATGTGTAGGGATACCATCTTTGAAGAAAAGCAGTGAATTTTTCATTTGAGAGGAGGAGCAGGTATTTCATGGAAGTGCCAGTGCATATCATGGTCAGATGAGGAGTTGTGCAACCTAAACAGCTTGCTTCAAGCCAAATTTGAAGGATCTGGGGCAATGGCTGTTGTCTGAGGTTGTTAGAAATCACGTACTTGATTGCTCAACAATACAGTTGTAATTAGAAGAGTAAAGACAACTCTATGGAATAAGAAACAATTTAAGAGTTTTATTCTCCCCAGTGGGGTGGTAAGAACTGATGAAGCAGAGCTTGGTGGCCTCCCTGCATTCCTTCTCACAGGGCACTCATGTATGCTCAGTTACAGGCCTGGTGTGGGACTGCAGAGAGTTTTGAGGCAGTCTCTCAGATCCACCTGTGTGGGGTCTCAAAGATGGTGATGGAAAGGGGAGCAAGAATTTATTTTTTAATAAGAGAGTTGTAATCAGTCACATTCACAAAGAATATTAAGAACTCCTCTGATCACACAACTCAACAGGGACCTCTAAGCATGCAAAACAACTGAAGGATTTTAAGTGAGCTGCACTAGCAACAAAGCATTTCTTCTCTACTATTGTCTTTTTCTTTTTGAGCAGCATTACAAGTGTTTCAGATTTTGGTAAGTACAGAACAGGGAGAGTCCCGGAAGAAAGGAACACCTAGCAAGAAAAAAGCACAATTCTGGAGAATCATCTTGGTTATCGACCCTCAGAATTTAATAGACAATTTTCTTGGCTCCCAATTTAGTTTGTCCTAGATGTGCAGTGAGTAGAGACATTTAAGATTCCTGCTTTATACAGGATGCTTTTGATGTGCTTTGTCAAGAAGACAAGGGATTGATAAGACACCAGAAAATGGAAGCTGCAGGCTTAGACATAAGGTTGGGGAAAAAGAGCAGGGAAACCTTTCTGTCCTGTAGGACAAACCTAATCAAGGCCCCAACAGTATCAAATGCTGAATGTAATTGCTAAGAAGATTTTCAAGATGGAGAACTGGAAGACTAGACTTTGTTCTCACCTTGTGTGCGGCCATGAAACTTCTATATTAAAACTATATGGTTTTGATTGACTAGCTTGATCTTCTATCCTCATGTATTTTATGCCTGTGGATTTTTTTTGTATGTAGCCTTTTGTAGGTGGTTGAAGAGAAGACAGTAACAGACCCTTCCAGGGTGAAATAGAGTATCTTCGTTGTCTATTAGCACTCTACATCCAATAGGCACAGCAAGGCTCTGGGGAGTGGCCAAGGTAGAAAAGGGTCTTTGATCCAGCACCACAGATACCACAGGTTTTCTAGAGAGGTGGAAGGCTGCTGAGCAGTTCTGAAAGAGCAGGCTGCTGCTAGAGACTTAACATGTCTCCAGAAATTAAACCTAGAATCACAGAAATATAAAGCTGTAATTTACCACAGGGGATTATCTATGTCCTCCTTTTACTCAGAGATAGAATGACATTTGCCAGGACAATGGAAGACCTCCTCATAATGGGAAGTTTGTCTTACCTGCTTTCAAAACTTCCAGTGGAGGAAGCCCTCTACTCTCCCTAGGCTGCCTGTAGCACTGTTTCAATGTTTCTTTAATAAGAATTGCTTCTTCCTAATACATAACTTAAACACCCTTTACTCAATCTGATTATTTCTTGTCCTAGGCTTAGTGAAAGTATTGAACAAAGAATTAATTTGGTTTTGTCACTGTTTGCATATTAGGTAAGCCCATCATGCCTCATTTTTGTCAATTCCAGACTAAACAAACTCACTTCCTCTGACCCTTCTCATAGGTCAAACTTCCCTATCCTCAGCTCCTTTTTCCTTCTATTCTTTTTACTACATAGTTCACATGGGGTAGTGTCATCAGGTCCCAAGGTCACTTCATTTCCCCAGATTAGGTTTGGACTACTTCTCTTCAGAGGAAGAGGAGACAATAACCTCCTACATTTTACAAATGAATGTTCTGAAACTGCACTCCAGAAGTCTTCCTTCTTTTCTGTTCCACTGTTCATTTACAATAACTAAAAGTATAATGTATGTGGGAATTCTGAGGTCCTCCTTTATTTCGCTGGTGAATTTTCCTGAAATTGGGCTTTAACTTCATAATATATATTCGTCACATTAATATTTTATGACTAATCTTCAGTTGTGGTTCAGGAAGTGAACTGTACTGTGAAAATATTTTTGCCTCTCAGTGGGACAAGATGGTAGAATGACAGAGCTCTAGTGCTTTTACAAAGTCCATCAATGTTGTGCTATTTAGAATCATAGAATCAATAAGGTTGGAAAATACCTCTTAGATCATCGAACGCCAACTTTGAATGAATACTACCATGGTCACTAAACCATATAGTGAAGCACTACATTTACTTGGTTTTTTAACACTTCCAGGGAAGTTGACTCCACCACTTCCCAAGCCTATTACAAAGATTTTATACTTCCCTATACACCACTACTGTATACATGCTGCCTGAATTCACAGTGATTTTGATTTTTTTTCGTTCTTTACAGCAGTACATATAGCACAGTATGGAGAACTGTAATCTATCTGTCAGTTAAAAAAGGAATGACATGACTTTCGTTTTCGGAAAGTTCATGTCAGAGTAAGAAATGGCCATTTATCTTTCAGGGTAACTAAGCAGGTCCATAAAAAGAGAAAAAGGAATTCTACAACGAAAAATCCATACAGAATTTTGTGCCCTTATGCAGCTTTCCAGGCTACTTTTACAGGTTTGTATTTTTTTACTAGAGGATTCTCTATTGGAGAAATTTAGGCAATTTTCCACAGGGAGTAAGTTCAAGAAATAGCTATAGGGAAAGATCCTCAAGGAATATTTCTTTCAGAACATCATGAGGCAGTCTTGTATTGATTACGTGGCTAGCTCTGTGGACTGTTTTGTGCATTCAAAATAATAGTGCAGGGATAACAGTGACAGACAGTTTTAAGGCAAACCGGTTACTAGAAACAGCCTACAAGAAAAGCACATAATAGACAAGACAAGCCAGCCACTCAGACAGTTGCTCTGGATTGAAAGAGGGTCCAAATTTTTGGAGACTTTTTTTTTTTGTGCTATTCTGCTCCTTTGCTATTCAGGATGAAACTGAGAGATCCAAGTCAAAACTTGTAAATTTTGGACTTTTTGAGACCTCACAGCATACCTTGTCTTCCCATTCAGTGAAAGATATTTTTGCCAAGTAATTTGCTTCAGATCTTCATAGTTATTACGGAAGTTATCTTACCTATGGCTACGCTGTTATGGTTCAAGCTGGTTGTTTAGTTATTGGCTGTCAAAATCTAGCAAAATGATGGTTCTGAAGTGGTTGGTAGACACAGAGACAGAGGAAGCGAGAAGGGATATTTTTTAAGTCTTGATGTGAAAACAGAAGGTATTTGACATTCTGCCCTGGCATCTGTGTATTGGCTATATGTGTTAATTTTATTCTGGACATTTTGGTTCAATGAATATGAAAAACATGGAGGGAGGAAAGGAAGGAGAAAGAAAAGAGAAATACTCTAAGTGAGGCATCTTAAAATAATAGTAAAGTGCTGCAGAAATGCCAGAAAAGCCTGTTTCAAAAGCAACACACTAGAATCCACAGGATGATCCTATTTACAGCAGTTGATAATGGGTCATGTCCTGAGCACACAGATACAGGTTTTACTTCACGTGTGACCTACAAAATCTCAAACACCATGAATTGCCAGCCCTAGCAATACATCAATGGAGGAAGAGGGTTCTTTCATCTGTTGTTCACGATGAGCTGTGTTAAGAACCTTCAGTAATTTGAGGGTTAACTCTACAACACTGAAACTGGTCACAGTTTGGTCACTGCCTTTAGTAATAAGGGAGGAGGAGAATGATTATTCCACAGTTGTGAACTTGGGCAAAGCCCATGTTAAATAGACACCTTAAACACGATGGAAAGAGGACAATCTGAAAGCTATAAGTTATTGAGTGCTATCTAATCCCCTGTGCAATTGCTTTTTATTAGAAGGACCTTCTGGAAATTCAGACATTAGTGACCTACTATATAAAGGCCTTCATTTAAAAGGCATGAAGGTTGAGACAATAAAGATAAGGCATTCAAAGGAGGTTGTATAGTTTTGTCCTCTGTTTAAGTTGCTTTGGAAAAGCAAAACTCATGCCCACAAGTATTCATTTTGAAGTTGAAGACACTTCTCACATTTTTCTATGTCAGCTTTTTATATGTCTATCATGATGTTTCTCATAAACATTATTTATTAGACAAGTTGCATCCTGATATCCCCTAAAGAGGCCAGCATACCCTGTAGGAGCCTAGTAAGCAAAAGTCAACTACTTTTTGCTAGAACCCCACCTATAGATCATCATTGTCTTATCAGAAATTCACATTTGCATGTAGGGTAACAAAGATATGAACCTGAGTTTCAATGCTAGACTCAGGTTTCCTTCTGCACTCATTAAATTTGCACAAACGAAACACTGGTGTTTGGACTAGGGGGTTAGTCAGTTTTGCTTTGGCCACAAACATGTTTCAGTTACTAAGATTTAAGGTAATGTTATTGTGAGTCATTTAACACCAACTGATTTAAAATAGAATATGAAGGGACTACTAAGATTTCATGCATTTTCAAAATGCAGGTCTTAGTTTGCTATAAAGAAACACAATGAAAATATAAATTATTTCCCAAGGGAGAGGCTTAAACAAAGCAATTGGAATAAAGTCTTAATCACAATGGTAACATTACAAGATAATTAGTGTTTATAAACCAAGTGTGAGGTTTCATGACTAGCTTAGCCAAGTCTATGAACAAACATGTGCCAAAGCCATAGTCCCTCCGTCACTAACTTCTGTTACATACCTCCCCATGTCCCTTTACTGACAAGAACACTTTTGGGATCACAAACCAACTTGGAACAGCTAGGTAAGCAGAAGGAAAATGAGAAACAAAAGTATCCCTATCAAACTTCCTTCCTACTTTGTTGCCTATGAAGGTGACAGAAAAGCTGCAGGAGCTTAAAGGAAAGAAGCAAGAGGAGAAAAAGTATTGAATACTTGAGGTAAATATCTTCAACTGATATTTGATTGATATCTAGCACCAGTGGATTGAAGTATATTTGTATCAATTTAAGTAGGTAAAAGTCAGCTGTTTTTGTCAAACTGCAACAAATCTCCAGTAACCACAGAAGATTGTCCTTACCAGAGCCTTTATTTCACATGCTTCTACATACAGCAATGTATTTCTTACCTGACGTTGATAATTTTCCAGATGACTGAGAAAGCTGTCTTGGATTATTTGACACTGAAATGAGTCTAACTATAGCACGTTAACCATGAGACATCCAACCTAGTATCTAAGTTGGCAACCCAGATCCCCCTGTAGTCAGCAACAAGACAATGTAGCCAGTTTCAGGTCTTGTTTTAAGACAGGGGGAATAAATATGACACCAGCCTGTGGCACACACAGGAGGGCAGGGTTGCCATCCAGAGGGACCATGAGAGACTTGAGAGGTGGGCCGATGCAAACCTCATGAAGTTCAATGAAGCAAAGTGAAAGGTCCTATGCCTGGATCCCAGCAATCCCAGGCACACCTACAGGTTATGCAAAAAAAGTGATTGAAAGCAACCCTGCAGAGAAAGACTTGGGAGTGATGATTGACAAAAACTCAACATGAGCCAGCAGTGTGCACTCAGCAGCCCAGAAAGCCATCTGAATCTGGACTACATCAAAAGAAGCACAGCAGGTCAAATGAGGTGATTTTTTCCCCTCTACTGTGCTCTCGTGAAACCCCACCTGGAGTACTGTGTGTCCCCAACACAGGAAGGATATGGAACTAACTGTTGGAGCAAGTCCAGAGGAGGGTCAAGAAGTTGATGAGAGGACTGGAGCATCTCCCCTGTGAAGACAGGCAGAGAAAATTTGGGCTTTTCCACCTTAAGAAGAGAAGGTTGCGTGGAGACTATAGCAGCATTCAGTATCCAGAGGTGGCCCACAAGGAAGCCAGAGGCAGAGTCTTCATTGGGCACTTAGTGATAGGACAGGATGTTACGGATACAAATTGAAAGAGAGGAGAGGTCAGATATTAGGAAGGAATTTTTTACTGTGGGGTGGTGAGGCACTGGTAAGAGGTTGCCTGTGGGGGTTGTGAACGCCCCAACCCTGGCAGTGTTCAAAGCCAGTTTGGATAAGGCTTCAAGCAACCTGGTCTAGTGTGAAGTGATCCCTATTCATGGCAGGGGGTGTTTGGACAAGAAGATCTTTGCAATGCATTCCAGCCCCTTAATATTCTATGATTCTACAATTCTATGAGATCCCTCTTGGGCTGCCAGTCTTCTCCATGTATCATGACTCCAATGTGCTTGTATTTTATGTCTTTCAGAGTATCAAGCTCATAAAGTCTGAAAGCTTGTGCTTGGCATCCAAAGGAGGACTGTGGCTTTGTGGGGTTTTTTTGGGTGGTTTTCCGTGGGATTTGTTTCCTTTGTTAGTTTTGTTTGTAGATTTGTTTTGGTTTTTGTTTTTGGGTTTGGGTGTTACTTGGTAGGGCTTTTTTGTGTTTTGGTTGGTTGTTTTTTTAAAAAAGAAGCTTGTCAAAAGGAAGCTAGAAGATGCAGCTAAGAATGTGATGGGGCTAATAGTGCAGAACTCAGTGCTGAAATACTGCTATTGGTTCCTCATTTGCCATCTATTAGGTAAGCCTTGAAAAAGCGAATATGTCTGTAAAGGGAAGCTGACATGATTAAATAACAAAAACAGGGCACTTTATTATAGACACAAGACACTCTTCCAAAAAGACGAAGTTGTATCCAGGCAAAGAACATGTACTGCAATATTAATCTGGCAAATCAAGTATAAAAACATAGGTAAGCCAAAAGAGAACAAGAAACAAATGCTGAGGGAATCAAAACCAGGACTTACTTATTCCAGTCCATCAAGAAGGAGCAAAATGTCCTCTAGATTGTCCAGAAATTAAATGCCATTTCAATGTATGATGTACTGTTCCCTTTCTTTTGAAACAGATATACGAACACTGGAAAAGCACTACAAAAATGCAAATGATATGAAACATCTTTTCCATGAGGAATAATTGAGGTGAAGAAGGAAGAGTAGTCTTCATGCTGAAAAAGAAGTGCTGAGTGAGATACAATATATGTGTATAAAATCATGAGTCACCTGAAGAAGGATTTAACTTTTTATTGTCTCTTCCAATATGTGAAGTAGGAACTGTCGTACAAAGCCAGTAAGATCCAGGGTTGCAACAAACAAAAGGGGATGGTACTTCATGGGACAAAGAGCTACAGCTGTTCTTGTCCAAGTGAAGAGTTTGCATGGTCTCAAAGACAGACTGGAGAAATAGTTGGAGCAAGGATCCATTGATGGTAACTAAACAAGCTGCACCAGATTCCCAAAAGTTTTACTTACTCAAAAAAAAGTTGGACATGGCAGAGGACTTAAAGAGCGAAGAAGCATATATTCTTGTTATGTCTTTATTTACCCTTAATCACCTATTTATGGACTTTTATGGAGAAGAAAGACCAGGTAAAAGGGACATTTGCTCTCAACTAGTACAGGCATTTCCATGGCCAGTTCTGCATCCCATGCTGATAAAGTCAGATGAAAGTACTACAAAAGATAGTTAATGAATTTTTATACAACTAAACTAGGTAGAGTGAAGCCCTTATCTTGGATATGTAAGCTGCAGACAACTCCTCATCTTTTTTCTTGTGATTCTTTCTTAAAAAATGAGTTAGCCCTTTTCCATTTTCAAGCAGTTCACCGGGTCACAGGGTCTTGGACAAATACTAGGACACAGTTCTTCCTATGTACTTTCTTCATGTTTTCTTTTCAGGCTTTTGGAGGGATTGGAGTGCAGGGTGGGGGTGTCACATTGGTTTTGTATTTCTCAGGAGGGTAATTTTCTGTTTTCAAGTTTTCCACTTCCAATTGACAAATAATATTTCACCCAGTATCATTTTTAACACATAAGCTAGTCTAGAGCTGTTGGTTTCCTAGCAGTTAGACCCTACAGATACTAGCCACATAGTTCGAGAGGTGTAATTACTTGTTTAAATGTGTTCTTCCTCAGCATGAGGCAGAGAGTTTGAGTGTGTGTACACATACCTGCGTAGCTCTGCTTGAAAATATACACTTCAGCTCTTGCAGCAGCAAGTGGTTAATGCAGAAACATGTGTACAAAATGTCAGGGTTCTAGACTGTGAGGTAGGTCGTTGCCTATTATTTTAAAACAATATATACTCAAAATTCTGTATATTTAAGTCATTTTTTCACAGGTTGTCTGAACAGATAGTGTTAGCTCCTCAAGAACAGTGTCATAGTCAGGACGTGTTTTTCAGAGTAGATTTGCCAACAACTCTTAAAATGTAATTTCTAATCCTGATGAGCTATACCATGGGAAAGCACCAATTCGTTAACCTCATACACCTGTGTAGGCAGATGGCTGTCAATGTAAGGAACACTGCAAGTACATCTTGAAGAGTATGACTTTATAGAGATGAACAAATGAAAAGGGGTTTTTAAACCTTTAAAAAGAATTCCAGCTTGACATAGTGGTTCAAGTGTTTTTCTTTCACTTGTTTTTATGTGTGGGTGTATTTCATCAGTGCTGGAGGAATTATTTTTGAAAACAAAAGACTGTAACTCGTCAATAAAAGAGCATATATTCTCCAGAAAAAAAAATAAAAAAAATGTGTAAAGCATTAAGTGAAGATGCTCTGCCTTTCCTTCTCTAGCCTGAAACCCCTCCACCTCGCTAATAATGTCAGAGTTTTGCCTTGGAAACAGTGATAGTATAAACTATGTAAAGTCAGCAAAAGCCTATGCGTACAGTTAGTTGACACCAGCAAGAGGTATCATGCTCAAAGTATGTGCCAATAATGCACATAAGATTGCACAGACATCTGGTAGAGAGAAAATTTTTACTTACATCCAGTATTGAGGCAGACACTAAGATTACTGTCTTCAGTGCTATTAAAAAATCCTCATATGCTTATGCTGAACATGTGGTTGCTCAAGGAAGATGTTTCTCAAAGACTGTCAGGAAAGGGAAAACACAACCAGGACTGCTTTTGTATTTCCATGTTTAGTGGTTTACAGCAGTGGAATTCAGGGCCTGTGATCTATTATAGTGGGAGCGAGTATGCAAGTCATGGCATCATCTGGTTTAAAGGCCCATGGCTGTTGTTCTTTTCCATCTAGGATCAGACAAAGCGGCATGAGGCTCCACATAATTAAGAGCAACTATCCCACAGCGGCAAGGAAAGCAGAAAAGATTTCATTGGGAAGGAGGACTGACTACAGTACTTTAAAGACATGATTGTAAACAGAGGAAGCAAACCAGAGAATGTTTTACAGGAAAATAGCGCCCTGACCCTCTCTGAATTAAACGCTATCAATCAAGTTTAAATTTAGCGCCTCCATGGTCCCACATGAAAAGAAGGCAATAGGGGCAAGGAAAGCTTAACGCCTGAGAATATTTGTATTGCATGGCAAGGAAAACAAGCCTAAAGTCAACAAAGGGTAGCATGTAAAAACAAACAGTCCTGATGAGAACAGCACTGCCACCAGAAAGCTCATTAACAGCCAGAAGCGGAACTGTCTCTCTGCTCTTTCTTTGCTCACTGCCCCCAGCCCGGCACTACCACAGGGCTTCTGACTCAACTGCTGCCTCCCTCCTCCCTGAGAACTTGCCAGTACCCACACAATGCATGCCCTCAGCGTGAAGAGCATTTCCCCAGGGTGGGCTGGGCTGGGCTATGGCAGGCAGCAAGAGTGAAAAAAAAGAGCAGGAAATATCTGAGGGTTTTTTCAAATAATAGGCATGTATACATACAAGTATTGTAATTGTCTTTATCTGTTCTAAGATAAACCAACAAAGGGAAATTTGAGGCATAAAATGATGAGAATAAACACTGCTATGCCCACCAGCAAGCACATGGGGTTTCAGAAATCATGTGAATTCCAAAACCAATGCCCAATCTATCATCACCTATTCACTGCAGGGGGAGTCACAGCTGCAGGGCAATGAGATGCTCCATTTCCTCACGGTGCATGGGAAAACACAATTATGCATATGGACAGAGCTGAGATACTCAGTGACCAGTAAGGAACACAAATACATTTTTTGGCCTTGAGAGCTAAAAGGTAATTTTCACAAATTTGTGTTTAGGTGCCTGAAAGTGAGCAGCTGGATGATGCCAGAGTCCATTTATACAGCAGTTTGAGAATTTTTACCTGTAGGTTTTATATGGGTTACAAGATTATGTTTTTGCAACCTTTTTCTTGTAGGTCCCATTAATCTTGACATGTGGTGGAGTGTTAGGTCTTCAAAGTGACAGCCATATCCACAAGGCTATTAAAGGACATTCAGCATTGGTGTTTTATTTGCAAATCCATTTTTTTCTTTTGTCTTTTCTGTTCAGAGCACCAAACTGCAGATAAACGAACAAAAGGGTAAAAATTTTTGGTAAGTTCCTCATATGTAGCAAGTTGAAAAGGAATACCAGTTCTCTACAACAGTCAGAATATTTTTCTGCATCACTCTACCACCTTTCAACTTCCCCACCCTACTGCACTATTTGACTCCTTTCCTCCTTAAACCGACTTATGCACATCAAGCAACAAACACCTGGGCAGTGCCCTAGTGCCTTGACTACTGGTACCTAAACATATGACCACATATGTCCTGTTGATGACTGTTGTGGGTTTACTGTATTAGTGGAAACTGTGGTTAGCAGATGCATTGCCTAGGTCAGATGCATTGATCTACTCACTATCTATTCCACCATGAAGGAACCCACTGTATTTTGTATAACCTGGAATATATGGCAGAGCTAGACCCTACAGAGTAGGGGTAAATGTTAGTTCAGACATGTCAATTTAGCAGGAAAAACCTTGCTCCGAGGCTGACTTCATTTCCTTACCGGTTACCTGTTCACTCATGGTGCAATGGAAAGAAGATAAAAATCATGCATTGAAAGTACCTGTATTTGTATAACACACTAGTACTCAGCTTCGAGTTGGCTTCATTTTCTCATGTCTGTATCATTTTTTGTCCAATTAGATGCATGCAAAGTAGAAAGGATATCCTTCAAACTAAAGACTCATCTGCCACAAAAATTTAGAAAGAAATTAAACACTTAGTATAAGAAAAAGCAACTAAGAGTAAAATCTAACCTCTTGGAAAACACGTTTAGAATTAAATAGTAAGAACATATATCAGTCATCTATACGCAATTTGCATTTTACAAAAAACCAGAGGTAATTCAGTATAATTACAATTACGCAGGTAAAGGATCTAACAATTCTGACAATAAATAAGAATGCCTGAGTTGCAAGAATTTTCAATTATATTCATAAATCTATCACTTCAGGTCATTGATCTCATAAATCTGTAATCTAAAATTGGATTTTCTTAGGAGTAATTTTTACCTTACAGATTCTGCAGTTAAACAGGATTCATCCTGACTCCTTTCAGGTTTTTGCTATTGCCCTCAATTGCAACAAGAACTGCAGCAGAATTGTATTTTCTTTTACACACAGGATGGGGAAATTAAAAAATACGGACAGGTACCTATTGTGCTGCATGCATTGAGATGACTTGCAATGCATAAGAAAGAAAAAAACCCTAAATCTAAAGTATTAATTAATTTTCTCATTAAAAAGCCTGATTTCTCAGTGTCTCACAATGTTTACATACTCTTGCTTCATGTTTAGGACAACATTTCTGTGAAAATGAATTTGAGGCTCTTCCCCCAGAAATTGTTTATATGATAAAATATGAAAATAACAGGAAAGAAAGTTTGAAAATTACCTATATTTCTGTGAAGAATGTGGGAAAATCACAGTCACTATTAGACTGGCATATTATTTTCCAGAAACATTTAAAATAAAATCCCTTTTGAATCTCATGAAAAACATCCTTATCCTGGTATGTCTAATGGAAATATTGCTGGTTAAAATCTTCAAAAAGTCACGTAAGCAGTATAATGTCCATAGGCAAAAAAGATAGGTGAGTCCATATTCTCCTTTCAGGCTCTATGGCATGATATGGGACTGGCATTTGCACTCAAAAAAGTGCTCCTCTGCCTTGGCAAATATGATCATGAAGAGGAAAGAATAGGATTCCAATTACAAATTCAGTTTACTTCAGCTTCTCTGTGTGTTCATCTCTGATTTCTCAACAGTGGCTGTGAGCAAGAGTGCTGGCTCAGCTCAGTGCTGGTGGCAAACAAAGTGACAAATGCAGAAAAGCATCTCTGGTTTTCCAGGGCTGTAACCAAGCTCATACTGTCCCAGTTTGGTAGCAGGCACTGTAAGATACGTCATGGAGCTGCAGGAAGCACCTCCTGTGTCTGTGGTCGCAGGGCATTGCAGGGTGCCCCTACAAGGCAGCTTCACTTACCTCTCTGCTTGTGACCTGAATGGGAACAGAAGAGAAAAAAAAACGGCAGAAATGGCAGGAAACTCATGGCAGGCATTCAGGATCTCACACTGTTTTACTGACATTAACTAGCCTTCAGACAGGCCTGCCAGTGGAAGTGTTTGAAGATCTGTTTGAGTGCAGGTATGCCTCCATGCGGTGTCCAAGACCAGCTGCAGGAGAAGAGCTGGTGGGTCTTGACCTCCCTCTCCATCCTTCTCCCAAGGGCCTGACTGAGGCTGCTTGACTGCCCTCAAGAGCTGGGTGGCTTCGGGAACGTTTCTTGTATTAAACCCTTGTCACAGGTCAGTTGCTTCCCTCGGTTGTAGTTCCTCTAAAAATACCCATGTCTTGTGGCTTCTGTAGTCACATAACTTCATGTCTCCCTTACCCCTTCCCCAGAGGGATGAAGAATGTTGAGCTGCTGGCAGTTAAACTGTATTTAAAGACATTTTTATTTTCTGAATCATATTCAGCGTGATGCTTGTTTTAATTATATTTTATGCCGAGTGCTGTAAGATGCATGCATGAAAGGCTGCCCATAAATAAACAAGTCTTTAAAAGTCCTTATTTATTTTCCTTGAGTCAATTCCCACTCCTTTCCTGAGGTGCACAAAAGCTGGGATATATGGTCTCCAAAGCCCAGCCACAAAACCCAGACACCACACGATGCCAAACAGCCTCTTTGCGCCACTGCTGTGAGGGCTCTCCTGTGCCCCGACACTGGGGGGACGCCTGCCTTGCTGATGGCTGCTCTGGGACACCTGAAATAGCCAGGACTGCCTGGGGGGACCAGCTACTGTGCCTTTTGAAGGGGCAGGGACTCTCCAAAGTCCTCTCTCAGGGCAGTTGTGGGGTGAAAGACAGAAGCCTTGCCAGGGAAACAATGTGAACTCCGCGGAAGCGACCACCACCTGTTTCCCTGTGGGAGACGGGACTCAGCCCTGAGCAGAGGTCCTGGTGGAGGTGCTGTGACCTGGCTGTGCCCCATGCGGGGGCTCAGACCCCCTCGGGGCATCCGTGGGATGAGGGAATGTCACCTGCCACTGAGGTGGGGTGAGGGCAGAGGGCAAGAGGTCAGCTCAGCAACGGGGCATCAAACAGCGATGGCAGGCGTGGGCCTGCCCATCAAAGAACCCCTTTGAGGCCAATAAAAAAGGGATTCATGCTCTGTTGCCAGTTGGATCCTGCGGACGAGTCGAGGCTGAGAACAGGCCTGTGAACAGCGCTGGCTGGAGGGCAGCCAGGGGAGGCTGCCCTGCTGGCTTTCACAGGACCTCTCACTGCCGCCGGTCACCCGCACACGGCCTCAAGCACAGCTCCTGCCGACCGGCCATGGCAGCCCTCCTTCCCTGCCCTGCACCCCCAGCGCTGCTGGCAGAGCCGCCCCTGCCTTGGCTCTGCCAAACCAGCTGTCTCCCCATGGGAGAAAATAATCTGGGATCAAGGACAGGAAACTGGATCCGCACACACAGGCAAGATGAGAAACTCATGTTTTGTGGCATGCCCCCTCCATCAATGTTCTCCACCTCCCTCCCTCACCTCCAAGCAATGAGAAATGAAAATAAAAGAAATGGAGGAATAAAACCAGGTGTGCTTCATGGGGTTTTTGTGATTTTTTGGGGGTTTTTTAAACCCAGGTGTGAACACAAGAGGGTAAAAGAAAGAATCCAGCTGCATTTTGTTGTGCCATCATCATGCTTTCCTGTTCCTGTTCCCATGATAGCTCCTATGCCCCCACCACAAACACCTGGGGCTGTCCAAATACCTAGGGTTTTACGGAGCGGTGTGCCATGTGGAAAGCCACTGGCAAAGGCCAAGGGAAGGGCAGCAGCCCTTTATGGCTGCAAGCCGCAGTGACTGTCTGCCTCTTGCTTCTGCCCCTGGCTCATCTGTGTTTCAACACCCTCAGTGATCCCTCACACTGCTGCTGCAGCCTGCACTGCCTTGAAATGTTTTGAGTGACTGGATGTGTTCCTTAGAAGAAGAAAATGGCCTTTGATATGTTTCTCGAAAAGAGGTAATTAAAGGAAAGCAACCCACAAGCCTTCTGAATTGGTTGTCTGGCTGGAAAGCAGCTACCAGTCAGCCCTGCACGGAACGGTGGCCAGCTGCCAGGAATGAGTGGAGCCATCTGGTCCTGCTGCCCCCCGGCCCTGTTGCCCTCAGGGGGTGTTTAAAAGAGATGTGTTTGCTACACCAGCACCATTGCCTTAGCAACACAACCAAAGTGTTTGTCAACATGTGAGCAACATGAATGATGGCGCCTTGTCCAAAGAGGTCTGGATTGCATGTGTGGTTCTTCTTCACAAAAGCCAGTTTCACCACTCGCCTCACAAAGAGCCTGAGCGGGAAACTGGGAGCTGGGAGGGAAACTTTTCTGGGAGTCAAAAGCATATTTTTCTTCTTATTGCATAGGAACTGTCATGGCCTTTTGGAATCAGTGGCATCTAAACTAATAAATAGTACCAGTCTAAAGCTGATGAGAAATGGCTACTATTTTAACAAGTGTCTGCTATTTTTAAGTAATAACAGATCTTCTGCTGAAGCGCTGGAAGCCCATTTTGCCCTGCCACCGGACTGTATCAGCCTTCCAAGGGGTTTCTGTTTCCTTAAACCTTCACTGAATTAGGTCTAAAGAAGCTGCTTATATCTCCCTATTGTCTTGACATCACTAGGTTTAAATGGAAATCTATTCACTGAAATCCCGGTTTTCATCAGCCATTTCTTCCCATATCGGATCAGATGTCAATACTGCCTTTAATGGGAAGAAGCAGGGTCATGCCTGAACAATGTTTCGTTCTTCTAATGAACAACACAGGTTTCTGCAGCTTACTTTTCACCTCCTCATGTGCCCACAAAAAAAAAAAAAAAAAAGAAAAAAAAGAAAAAAGAAAAACAAAAAATCAAATTCCCTAGCACTATCCCTTATGAGGCTTTCTCTTCTCTCCTTTTCCTGCTCTAGCTCTTGTCAAAGTGCATGTTTTCCCATGGCAAATTTCTCTTGATGCACATTATTGCGAGGGAAACTTATGGACACCACGAACTGACCAATATGATCAAGGTAATGCCGTTTATTGTTGTGAAAACACCCCTTAAATAACCCAGATAGCACACACACTGCAAACCACCCTGTGACTGGTTAATACGAATAACACACAACTCTACTGGTGTAAAATAAAGTCCTTGTGATCTCTCTCTGTAGCCGATGTTTTTCAACCTTCTGCTGCAGCTTCTCTAAGTTTACATTCTTCTCCCTGTTGATCTCCACAGAGGCTTCTTACAAGCAGCTTCTCACTGCAGTCTTAAAAGCCCTGCAGCATAACTGCATCTAAAGCGCTGAGGTCGCTCATATGTCCATTTTCTGCAAGAAGTTTCCCAACAGCACATCACTGTCAATTAACAGTGCAGTTTGTCTCCATGATAGAGATTTCTTCCAAGGCAGAGACCTCCTCCCTCCAGCTGTAGTTGTTGGTAGCATGTTAACTTTAGGTTATTCCTTGTTTTAGGTGGCACAGGGTGGGGAAACAAAGAGCTACTCACGGGTGTCTTGCATCCAGGCTGTTGCTGAGTATGTACCATGCAGGGAGTCTAAAGTGCCACACATGGATTCTAAAATTCCTCTGTGGGGTAGAAAATATAGGCATTGTGAGGCTCAGATTTTTATGTACATAAGGATAGGATCCAGTTATTATGATCCAACCCGGGGCAGTTTAATATCTGCATTGCCTGGTGTAGTATGCAGTTGCATCACTCACTCGGCAGACCCTTCTCCCCATCCCCTTCCAGATTCATAGAGCCCTGTAGCTCCCACTGAAATCAGTGAGAGCCAGGATTTATGTATAAACAACTCCTTTCCTGCAAAGAACCTGAAGTCTCTGTGGGTTCTCTAAACACTCTTCCAGAAGTTTCTAGTGTCCCTGTAATTTATAGTGTAGGATCCCTACAGTGGAGCAGAGGGCTGAGCTGAATACAGAGGGAGGGCGACTGGGAGAAAATATACTACTGTCAGTAGTATTTCTTGGTATTCATCAGAGTGCAACATGAGATGTCCCCCATACTGTCCACACTAACATCTGTATACAAGAAACAGAAAGAGTTGTAGCCACAGAGGAAGGCATGTTTTATGTGGTATACTTCTGTTTGGAGTATGCTGTTCTGGATGACTTCAGTGCATTTTCACAAGTAAATGATGTTCTTGTGTTTGTATTAAAATGTTAATTCATCTTTTTATGTTTTAAGCCACAGTTTTAAAGATATATTAGAAAGACCTTGCCCCCTGCAGATGTGTATCAATCTACAAAAGATGTAATATGACTTGCCTTGCCAGTAGGGCTGGTATATGTTCTTTGATGCTTAAGTACAGGAATTTACAAAGCCTATGTAGGGTTCTCCCATGTGGTCTGGGAGAAGTAATGTCAAAAGCGTTGAAAATGGGTTTTGGATGGAATAAACATGAGTACAAAAGGAGAGCCATGTCTTTAGGATCACTAAATTATATAAACAATTTTCAAAAACAGGGAGCTACTACAGTCAGAAAATACTGTAGAAATGCTGAAGGAAACTGTTGAATGAAGAAAGAGCTGCATATCATGAAGTAATGAGACTGACATAGGCTGAAACAAGAAGACTAACAGAAAGTCTTTAGATGGGTCTAATTTATTTAGGCTGAAAAAATAAAGTGTTGTCAAGGCATGGATAGACAGTACAATTTCAAAAGCGTTTTACCCTGCAGAAAAGTGTTCAGTCTAGAAGAGATAAAACAACTGAAAATTTTCCAACATTATCTTTTAATTGAAAAATGGAATGAAAGGTACATAATTATACCTAGAAAGGGTATTATCCTCAACATGCAATATTATGTAAAACAAAAGCAGCAAAGCAAATAACTACAAGCCTTGTTATGGTTGGGACAAAAATATTTATATAATATTATATATATAATCATCATCAATGGTCCACTCTGGCCTCCAATCAGGAGGCATGGAGGCACACCATCTGTAATGCTGCTGATACCTTAGAGAACGCACGCAGAATCAGNTATAATAAAATACATTTAAGAGGAAAGTTACTATTTCA
Organism: Grallaria varia; assembly: GCA_013396735.1. Lineage (NCBI taxonomy): Eukaryota > Metazoa > Chordata > Aves > Passeriformes > Formicariidae > Grallaria > Grallaria varia. The sequence goes on from VWZG01010615.1 coordinate 509,987, forward strand.
GAGAAAGAATATTTTCTTTAATTTTTAAAGCTTTAAATATTGATAAATGTACTGCAAAGCTGCCTCTAGATTTTAGATTATATAGAAGGAGGTGAAAATAATGAAAATGCCATCATGTTCTATTTGTCTACCTCGCTTTTAGCAATATTTGTGAGTGGTGTCTACAAAGTGTGTACATCTGCATTTCACGCTTTGTACAAATGTTTTCCCATTGACAAAGTGCAACTATAAATCATATTTTTAGTCAAGTTGCCATGTGCTTTAGGAGTTTTGGTTCTGTGAGTTAAGTATTGTAAGAGGAATACCAGATGATTAAAGGTTAATATAAAATTATCTTCTGTGTGCAGAGGATGACTAGAGCTGACACTAGCCATGATTCACCCACGAGAAAGATAAAGAAGCACCTTGCACACTCCCTCAAGGGAAAGACAAGGATAAGTAAAGCTTCACCGGGAATGAAAATGCTGCTAGGAGACGTGAGTCAAACAAAGAACAAATATTCTCACTGTGTGCTTGAGAAATGAATTTATTACAAGTACTCATGAGCAACAGCTGCAGATCCTTCTTTCATCAGAGAAGTACCTCTCTGATATCTCCATACCCTAGTTTTCTGCCAGGATTTTCAGTTTCTCTGTGTACTGTAGTGTTTCTGAATGAAACTATTTTGTCAGTAAAAGGTTCCATCACTGTGATGTAAATTCCACTCTCTGTATCTCAAATTTGAACTTCAGAAACTACAAATCTGTAATTACTCTTTGTCAAACAAACAAAATTTTTTTTTATCTGAATTTCCTCCAATTTTTTTTTCTGAAATATTACTGGGATCCATCTCTGTAACAATCCTTGGCTGTGCCATAATTATCTCCTGTATCAGGTACTGTAATTCTCCTTTTAATGGCCTCTGGAAGTCATACTCACTAGACTTTAAAATGCACAGAAAACTGCAGTCAGACCACACATAGTGTGCTAAGGAGCTTCATCTTTCTTAACTTTACTTACTTACTATCCTTCTGCCGACAGAATTCACAACTGCTAATACCTTTAATTCATTTTTGCCTCACACTATATTTAGACCTTTTCCTAAGTATAATTCAGTTTCCTTATCCCAAATTTTGTCTTTGTTATCATTTACACAGAACAATTTCCATTAAATACCTACAAGCTCAAGGAAGGTGGAACTTTAGTAGAGCTTTCTGTGAATTTTCCCTGCTGAAGAGGCAGAAGATGGTGCTTGGGCTTTGATGAAAGATTTACATTTCAAAAAGGAGGCTACCAGAATAATCTACCTTTTTCAATTCCTTCCTGCATTTTCTGTAAGTCCTAGGAGTAGAAAAAATATCAGATAAACTTATCAGTGTGAACTCAAGAACTCCAATGCCTATGTCTTTCCCTTCCTGTTGCTGGGCCCTAACATGTAGAAGCATAGGTATTAGCTCTTTATTTCCATTTCCCTTTTATTTTAAAACTCCCAAGCTTCTTAGACATCAGTATGCCTAGTTCAGGTTTGTACTCAAAAATTGCTGTTCACCTTTCCTTCTTCCAGGAGAAAGTCCTATCTTAGCAACATTGTATTTCTGGTTTTCCAAGTGTTAGGAAACCTTGTATACAATAAAATTTGCCTTTTGTTTTTCTATATGCTGTCTTAACTCTCTCGTTTGTACCCTACCTTCTGCTTTCTCATACAATAATTGCTATCTCAGCTTCTAATCCATGGCATAATGAAGGCTGCTCTAGTCAATTAAATCATATTCTTTTTAACTAGTAAGTGTCTATATTCAAGAGATTGATTTCTAGTTTGACCACTTAACAACAGGCTCTTATGTCTCCTAATGTTCATGAAACTATAGTGCTAAATTCTTATTCTTGGTTCCATTGCTCCAGCAGTCCTAAGTACATCAACCATATGTGGTTGGAAACCTTTAAAATTAAACATCAGAAGAGTAGGAGAAAGAAAGTTTCCTTTTGCCTCTCAAGAAAATGCATTGTTTAATTTGGTCAAATATAAATGGAATGCTCATACTAAGCCACTAGGATGTGCCTAATTTCTTAAAGATGTTTCTGCTTATGATGAAGTATCATCTGACCCAATAAACCAACTCTAGCCTGAGTTTGTAGGTTTGCAAAAAATAAGCATTGCCCAACAAACTTCCCACTTCCTTTCCTTTTGGTTTTCTGTGTGAATGAATCCTTTTCAGGGGAAATGTTAGAATGATGTCTTCAGATCTCCAGACAATATAGGACCAGACCACAGAATTAAAGTATTTTCTTTGTCCTAAGATAGCTTTCTTCTCTAAGTATGAAAAAAACACTTGGATCAGATCAATTGTTTCCTTTGAATTCAAGTAGAAAGAGAAAGAAGTGGTTAAGCATACAGTTTACTGGTATTATTTTAAGAGACAAACATTTTCATCTGGTGACTTCTTAAGTTTTATGTTGATAAAGACACATTCTAAGGAAGGTCACAATGTACTTGCAGTTCATATAAAAATGCCAGGTGTATTAATAAAATATCATTTTATGTAGATAGTGCTGTAATTTTTTAAAACCCTAAAAATAAATGTAACTTAGATTTTACATAAAAAGCAGAAAATCTTCCAAGTTACAAGAAAAGGTTAAAATACACTTCTCACTACACTCTCATTGCTGGTTCTACTCTATTACAGCTTCAATCAGGGAGAGCTGTGATTTTAAACAATAACATGTATATTTTAATGTACTGGCACTAGACAAACAGTTCTTTCCTATTGATATGAGTGAGTTAATCTGCTTTGCTCTTTCTGTCATCATTCAGCTCTTGTGTTATTGACCATGGAAATAATGAATGCTCAAATGCATCTGACAGCTTGTGTAGCTTTTTTTTTTTTTTTNACTCAGGAAGTATTGGCTTTGGCAGACCAAAGGGGTCGCAAAATTTTAAAATTTTTCATTTATAAAAAACTTGTTTGTCATACCTAGCGCTCAAAATATAGGCCTAATTTCTAATATCGTCACACTTGTGTTTTGGTAAGTTTGTACCTGATTTAATGATAAAGAAGGCATGTGGGCCCCCAAAATCAGGGTATCTGAACTAAACAGGTATTTTGGATATCTAAACACTGAGGCCAACTTTCTAATGAATTTGTGCTACTCTACATGATCAAATTTGTCTACATCAAACACATGTTTATATTGCCATCAATTTAAAAATCATATAATGGTAAAATTACCTATAGGACTCTATATTAGATCTCAATATTTATTAATCATTACTAAGATTGTTCACTTTTTTATTGAAAAATAAACTGTTGTGTCTAACTTTGGATTTGAAGAGCTTTGTCGTTGCCTTGAAGCCTGTCTTGGACCATGGCACTGTGCAAAACCACACAGAAAAGATAAGAACCCTGCAGTGACAGAAACTGGGGTCACTTTTCTTCTTCTCTCAATGCTCTATACCTAAGAAAATGTGGGGCTTTACATAATGCAAGAACTCCAGAACAATGACAAATCTCTTACTTCTGTGCCTTAGCAGACATCCAAAGGATCAAAAATCACCATGCAGCCAGAGCTTGGGGGAATCCAACCTTTATTTCACCTCCTTGCTCCCTCTCCAGCCCTGGGAAGGGCCTGTGGCTAGGTGGCACCACAAAGTGTCTCTCCTCCTCCCATCCTTACTTGTGCAAGGAGAAAAGACAACTTGAATGGACAGAAGCATGATCTCCGGGATTACCTTTTCTCAGGAAAAGCTTCCTGTCATCTGCCTCCCTGCCCATGCCTGGTTTGTTCTTCCTCCGGAGGCAGAAAGAAAGGAGATGAGCCAAAGGAAAGGGCTCCTCTTGGCCATCTAAGAGCTGTCTGAGGTCTGAACCAAGAGTAAGTTGCCTTACTGCCTCAGGAAATCTTGGTGAAAGCTGGCAACATTGTGCATGGGGTTCTGGCAAAAACTTCCATATGAATAAGAGGTGCCTACTCCAGGCTTTTGCCAGGGCTGACTAGGTCACGTGCTGTCGGTTTTCTGTGTTCATGAGGAGCAAATGTTGCTTTAAAAGTGGCAGAAGAATGAACAGCATTTAAAATAAGCCAATTTAAAGCCTGGGCTTTTGCGGAGCTTTTATAATCTTCCATTTACTGAAAATATCTCTGTGTGTGAGATCCTTCCCCCTAAGAACATATGTCCTTCCTGCTTGTTCAGACTCTGATCCTAATCTCAATTGTTTGATGTCATAATCTGTAGTATGGGAATGAAGAGAAATGCCTTCAAAAAAACCCCAGTGCTAATTGAGAGAAGGTGCCTTCTGGGGATTTTCTGTGTGCAATAGTTTCAGGAATGATTGAAAGAAAGCATATTAATCAATTTTGCAGATGATTTGCAGTGGAAAAAGATCATAAACCACTTAAAGGCTGAGAATAATACAGAACACAGTTTTCATAAAACAAAGGAAAATCTAACATCACAGAGCATATCAGACATCCAGATCACTTCCCATAGCTATTCAGCAAGCATTTTTGAAAACATTTTGAAAACCAGTATAGATGTGAGAATGAATCAATGACAAAGAAAGAAATATATTCGTGCCTTCATCTTTGGAAGCACCAGAAAGAAACAGTTGTTTTCAGTATCCAATGTTATTCTCCTAAATTCTAGAAAAGACAATACAAAATTTGTGCTGCTATACTGTGTTGTTACTGTAGCAAACAGGATGAGACAATAGCAATCTTATATCCTGTTCAAACATATCATATGGGAAGTTCCATTTTCTTTATACTGAAAATGAACATCTGTATTGTGCCTTTTAATTTCAACCCCCACAGCAAGATTTTCAGCCTTCATCAGAGAAGATGACTTTTTCTAATGAACTGAAAGCAATTTTTCCTCATATTCACTAGCAATTCGAGCTACATATACAGATCTCTTTCAGAAATGCAATTTCCACATGTATGTTGCAAAGGTCAGTAATTTGAAGATTTCAGCAAGTTACATCAAATATCACGCACTTGCATCAACATGCAAATGTTAAATACACTTACTAATTTTGCTTGTAATCCATGAATTGCTTTACATTCTGCTAACAACATCTTGTTAGGATGCATAAAATTGGAAGAGTCTAGGCTTAAGTAAGCACAGCAATAGTATTGGTAAAATATGCTTTGAGAAACCATGTCAGGCCTTCAGACAAATCCATCTGAGTGTTTTCCCATTGCCTTTTATTTACAAAATATGTAAACCTTAATATAACTTAATATAAATTCATAAAGAATGGCCTCTGTGATTGCTGTGATTTGACTGTAGAAATTAGAAAATGTGTGTTACATAATGTGCTTTAGACAGGCCTTTTGATTAGTGGTCTATCATCACCTGAGGGGATAAACACAAAAATTAGACTAAAGTGGTCTCATCATATTACGAGGTCCCTAGTCAAGGTGTTTTACATTTTTGGTTTGTAGAAAGGGAATTTATTTGCCTCAAACAGATATTTGATGGGAGTTAATTTGTAATATCTGTAATATCTGCTTTGAACTGCTACAGAACAGTATGTGAATGGTAAGTGCTGTTTTCTCTTTCATTTATTAGTCTATGTCTCACATTCGTTTTGTTTCTCTCTTCTCTGAACTTTTCTACAGTAGTTTTATATTTCTAATACTGATAAATCCAAAGTTTATTTCTTGCTGCAGTCTTACTGAACCTAGGAAAATTCTTTTCTGGGACCATGCTGCTTTTTCTTTTATGTTCCTTGTGTTATGCTGACTGATCTGTGTTAATTATGTATTTTTCTACTGTATTAAAAGTCTGGTGAAATCTTTGTCTTATCATGCTTATTCTCTTTTCTGCAGGCTTCTTCTACTGTTTTTGAATCATTTATTCTTATTTCTTTTCTGACTGTTCGTATGCAAGAGTTTTCCGAATATATTGTACATGGGATCATTTTAAAAATTCTAGTCAATTCTAGCTTATGCATTTACAAGACTGAGAGAATTTTGTATTCCTATTGTGTAAGATGATTTTCCTATAACTTAATTATGGTAAACAAGAAGCATCACGTCAAATGAAGAAAGATGGATTGTTTTGTTTTCTAATGAATTTCACACAGACATTGCAGTTTCTCTGCTGCTGGCTTAAAACAAGGAGCACGCAAGTGGTATGAACAACATTGTCAGCAGCAACCTCATTTGCTTAACCTCAGTGCATCAAAAAAAAGAGACCAAGTTTTTTAGAATGCAAATATTATTGTGAAATGGGGAAAGAAAAGAGCAAAGGAAAAAATATAGGTTACGCATGGCTGCTTTTAATGGAAATAGTATGATGTCGTTTCTCCCTTTCTTCATGGTTTGAAGTCAGCTATCCCCAGAGAGAAAAAATCTGAAGTTGTAATGAAAAGGGATCATTTCAGAACACATAACAGGCAGTTCCCTCTTCTTTTATGTTCTAGGGAGAGAGAATGTTTCCATTGTATGTGGCTTTTTGATATATGACTTTGAAAAGAATACTCAGTCCTTCCATGAAAAGGTTGAATATTCTTCTTTGCTTAGTTCTCATTCCTGAATTACATTGAAATCCCACTCCCTGGTTATTCATAACTTGCTAAAGTTTCCCTGTGAGGCTTAAAATTGTAGCACTGTAGTCTAGTGAAGACATTTTAAAAAGAACTACCAAGCTAAAACAAATAATGCACTACAGAATAAACAGTATCTGAGACATAGCAGAGGGAGAATCAACCCCATACTTCCCTTTTTCTTTCCCTCATGGTGACTACAGAAAAATTTATGCCAGTAAAAGGTTTCACTTACATTAAATTGTGAGGCCACTTGTTGGTACAATTAATTTCAAGCTCAAAAGAACTTGAGACATTGACACTATGCAATAATTGCTCAATTTAACAATTAAATTTTAAGCAGTTCTGTTACTGTATTACTCTTTAGAAGCCTAGCTTGAAAAATCAATCCAATAGTCTTATACCAGTGTCTAAAAGAAAACAGGAGTTTCCAGAAATCCATGTTAGAAATCTTTCACTGTCATTCTTCCTGGGCTGCTGATGGAGTTTAGTGTTCCACAGTGTGAAAAATTTCTAAGAACTACTGGACTAAAAATAGATCTCAAACATCGAAAGGTGAAGCAAGCAAGAGTGTATGGCTTTGAAAGTAGGGAAATACGGTACCATCTACAAATACCAGCTGAAATTTTGTATCCTCTTTTAATTAGACTCCCTAGAAATAATTTCACATGTTAAAACTTGAAGTAAAGGGTCAGACATGGTAGTCTTGCACAACTCACAGCAGCCTGATTAGAAGTTTGCCTTGCAAGGGTTATGTTCTACTAACCTGAAAAGAGGAGTGTTCTGTTCAAATTGCCGGACATTAGACTAATCAAAATTTCATTCATCTAAACAGGTATCCTCATATCCTTTGTAGAAAGGGTTTGCCAGTTGTTTATGTGTCTTTTTCAAGATGAGGCGACTCTCCCTGGGAATTTTTCTTTCTGTTGACCTGCATAGGAAGTTAGGTGATCGGTCCAGACTTAGTTGATATTTCTGTGTTAATTCATGCAAGAATTATAGCCCATCAAATCTCAGACAGGGACTTTGAATACTGCTTACAAAGTGTTCTCAAGAAATATTGAAAGAGTACAGACCTGTCCCCCTCCCTAAAATAATCTGGGTATAGTGTGAACAAAATGTTTCATGGCAGGGATATACATTCCATTCACAGACATCAGGGAGCACAGGGAGTCACAAAATTTCTAGTCTACGGTCTATATGACTTTCATGAGTGCACATCTATTTTAATGGACCTTAGTACTTTTTGAGATTTAACTTGTCTTTTAAATCAAGTACACAGGAATTAAAGGTTTAACTGACATGCCCAGGCAACCTACATCTGCATTAATTATTTCGGGATTTTCCAGCAGTGTTTTGTGATATTCATTTTCCATTTCTGTAATAAAAAAGACAATGACTTTTACTAAGTGAGGCACCATAGGTTTAACTCACTCAGTAGGACTTCATTCAGGGTGACTTCCTAATTTTTTAGTGTGTGTGTGTATCAAAAAATAATAATTTCATAGCAAATAGTTTTGTAAATTCCTGCTTAGAAATACAACCTTCTCCTGTCCCACACACTCTGCAAGAGCTACTGTAATTACTCTTTTGATGCAGGATTCAGCTGACCTAAAACAAGACATAAAAGGTTAGCACCTTGCCTAAGTTAATTGTCTGTGCAACTTCTAGAAGCACAGGAAACCCCGTCTAGAAGCAGATGTTTCAGATCGGTGCACCGAATTACTTTCCTTAGGTGCGGGTATCCCTCCCTCCAAAGGAGCAGAACTGGCCAGTGTAGACCAGACACCTAACTTGAAGAGAGATCAGATGAATCCCAACACAATGAAGTCCATACTCTATTATTTCTTACGATGTAATCTTTTTCATAGAGGTTTCATGGAAGATGATATCTAACTTCAGGCTTTTTTGAGAAGACACTTTTCTACTAGAAAGACAGTGTTCCACAGAAGACAGATGATCTTTCCCCCTTTCTATTAATTTAATTTCCATCACATAAACCCCTTTGAATGCATTCAAAAGTTTCCAAGGTTCCCAAATCATCCAGAAAAATTGTGGAAGTGTGGCATAGGCAAGCACAGTCTGAGCAGGGAGAATATCTCAGAGGGGAGAGCCTGGGATTCAAATGAGGCTCACATGCTGTTGTACAGTGAGGGCAACAGTGAGATGGGGGCATTTCACAGCAGAGACTGAGAAAGACTGGGTCAGCAGAGTGACCCTGAATGATGGGGAATGACAAGACCATAGTGAGAACAAATTGGTTATCAGCTTAGAGGAAAAAATAGGACTTGTGTAGGACTACTGTTTCCCTCTATTACTTTGTACTGCAGCCGCAAATACTTGAAACTCATCAATACTACAGGTTTAGCTCTTCCCCAGACAGTAAAATGGGTTGTTTTGGCAAGACTCCACTTCTCCTCATATACTTCAGAGCTGGATTTGTACTTTACATAATGTATTTCCTTGCATGGTTTCTACAACCAGTTCATTTTGGTCACTGTGGTTTGGGGATAGAGTTGACCAAATTCAAATCTGTGTTACAGCCATTTTAATCACAGTGTAGTTAGAGATTATAGCATTTTCAAATGGTCCACATTCATGACTAAGATCCAAAAGGCGCATACACAAAAATCTGCAGCAATCAAGTCCTTAAACAAACATTCAGCAAAATCAGCTTGCAGTTGGGTAATGAAAATTTGAATCAACACACTCTGGTAACCAATAGTCATGCACTGAATTCCAGCTGAATTTTGAACTGAAAATGCAAAGCAGAGAGGCATAACAACTCGATTACCAACTTCCTTTCTATAAAGAAAATATTGTTTTAAGTGAGCTGTTCTAATGATCAAGTATACCACAGGAATGTGTTAGCAATTACAGCACTCAACACAGCATGCTTTTTTTCAACCTCGCTTTATCTAGCATCTCCTAAACACTAAGGTGAGATACATCTTTTGGCCCCAGACTATATGCACCAAAAAAATGCTAGAAGCCAACTTTAAATAATTAGTCCCAAAGGAATGCATATACTCATTGTGGGATCTCCTATATCAAGCTCATATATATTAGGCTCGTGTAAGGATGATGAAATAAGGGACAGTGTGACCTGCTAAGGAAGATGCAGTGAGAACTGAAATGAATCATATTTTTTGAGCTAAGACTTGAAGCTCAGGACTAGGCAACAAGAATCTGTTCTGAACTTACCTGCCCCATAAGTGAAATTGATGTCTGCTTCCCTAATCCTGAGGGTTTGTGGCAGAGGTCTAATTATTCCACCTGTGGCCAGAGATAGAACAGAGCTGCAGGAAGAGATCAGGAGGAGCAAGATAAGTACAGCTTCCAGAGGATGCTAGAAGTGAAGGCAGAAACAATCTGTGTTGCCTCAGAAACTGACTTGCTCTTCAACGCCATCTTCCATCTTGTTTTTCCAAGGCTCTGACACTGGCAAAGTTTTGCTGCCTTTTAGCAAGCAAGATTTGTAGCAACTGTTTTGAGGTGTATCGCGTAGCTGGGCTAAGCAGGATGATTTGAAGAGAGCAGAAAGGAAAGAGGAAGAAATCATTTCTTAGGAACAAAATATTCTGGGACACCCTGTTAGCACAGTGCCTGAGAAACAGCGCAACTTTGTGCCAGGTGGAATACTGAGCACCTGCACGTGCTAGAGGTGCTTCACCTTTGTAAGCGCAGCTGGAACACTGGATAACATCACTGTTCTAAGTCCAGTGACTGCACCTTCAGTAGCTGCAGAGCAGAAATTGCCATCTATAGCCATTACTTGGTGGGGTTAAACATATTGAATTGGAAATTCATCTACTGTATCTATTCTGTGTAATAGCTTAGGAATTTCCATAGCACATCTGTCTTCATAATTTACTGAATAGCCTAGCACTCCATTGACCTTACTCCGGAATTCCTTTAATATAACACAACTTTGTCGAAAGGTTGCCCAGCTATCAAAAGTCTGAGACACTTTAAAATGATAGTCAGGATAGCTGAACAGCACTAGCTTCACATTCTGAGTCAACCAGAAAGGTAACAATTAAATAATTTTCCCTAAAGGTGAGGATACAAAAGAAAATACCTGAACTCCACCTAAGGCAACAAGAAAATCCTAGTGCCAATGCTGTTATATAAGTAGGTTGCTATTACTTGTGTCTCACATTTCGTGTCTTTATGAAGCTTAACGGTGTGCATGATTTTTGGCATGAGAGGATTTTAACATGTGAACAGGCTTGTAGGTGAGAGAACAAACAAATGGCAGGAGTAGATAAGCCATAGTAGCAACTGTGAACTGTGGGTATTTCAGATTTTTACCACAACATTGCTGGACTGCTGGAAGATGTTCCAAATTGCCTTGCTAGCTCATTACAATTACTTTTTTTTTTTTTTTTTTTTTAAAACTCAGGGAAGATGACATGAGCCTGGGGCAGCAGGCAAGAAAGAGGAGAAATAGACAGATGGGGAGGGAGTGTGGAGAAAGGGGAAAAGAAAGAAAGAAAGAAAGAAAGAACGAAAGAAAGAAAGAAAGAACGAAAGAAAGAAAGAAAGAAAGAACGAAAGAAAGAAAAGAAAGAACGAAAG
>VWZG01010615.1:521241-534891 GCA_013396735.1 Grallaria varia
AAAGAAAGAAAGAAAGAAAGAAAGAAAGAAAGAAAGAAAGAAAGAAAGAAAGAAAGAAAGAAAGAAAGAAAGAAAGAAAGAAAGAAAGAAAGAAAGAAAAGAAAGAAAAGAAAGAAAAGAAAGAAAAGAAAGAAAAGAAATAACCTCAGAACTGTTCTTTCAGTTTTCAAATGTTTTTCAAAAGGTATCAAGATGTATTGAGCCCTAAGGCAACAGCCTAAAAGCTCATCTAAGTTGTACGTGGAGAAAACAGGAATAATACCACAGGTTCCAACCACGATTTATAATAATCTGAATGAAAGCTGATTCTGGCAGAGCTCCATCTACTTAATGAAAAACTTGTTGAAGAGGAAGAAAAAGGTCTGAGAAAATACTGATAGAAGGTTAACAAGAACTAGCATGAACATGATTACAACACTTGTATATCTGTAATTGAACACCATCTGATTAGTAACAAATACTTTTTTCCAGTTTTTTTAATTGCACTATTCCCATTTTGAATCTACAAAGCTATAATTATCTGCTAGTTTCTTGTAGATGTCACAGCAGGTAAAAATCTTGGGCATGGATTAAAACCTTCCAGTGTTATTCGAGGAAAGCATCTGTGCATGGTGGTGTAACAGCAAATATAAAGATAGCAGTAGGAAAAGCAGACCTAAAGGGACACCAATAAGGACTTTACTTCTCAGCTCCTTGTAACTTCATCAGTGTTTGCCTCTAGCCCAGCACCTCACTTTCGAACATTCCTTGATTACAGACAAAGCTTGCAAGGAAATTAGTTATTTGATTATCTTCTCTTCTGTATAATTCCTTCTGAGGCTCAGGCTTCTGCTTTAAAAGGCAAACAGCAACACTATATCCTCAAAGGCATAGAAGTAAGAGCTGAAAAGCTATCTCTTACATCACTTAACATAGACCCTGCCAAGAAGAATTGCTCCCTACAGTACATTCATAAGTGTTTCCTACTATCCAGCTCTAAATGAGTGAAGTGATCAGGCTTCCGTTGTCTCCCTGGGGAGGTTTCACCACAGCCCATTCAAGCCTGCTGTTTGGAGAGCAAGAGACAGTGATTTCATTGTGTATCACATCTCAGTGTTTCTACAGAGAAGTTGGCTCCACGCTGCACCTGGAGCAATCTGAAACATTCTGATGATGCAGTGGTGAAATTTCCTGTTCACTTGTCATCATGAACCTGATGGGCAACACCACCATGAGCCAAAGTGCAAGTGAGCCAAATTCCTAGTCAGCTCAGCTTGAAATAGATTCCATGCTAGGATATGACCCTTAAGTGAAAATGTCTTGTAACTCTGCTTGGCTTCAATTCATGTCTCTTGGAAGTCCATGGGCAAGGGAGAAAGCTCTTTTAGTAAGCTCTTTGGGGCAGTGACTAGCAGACTGTGTGTGCTGATTACCATAAGTAAACAACATTCATAATAACAAAAGTTGTCAGAAGTCAATCTCTGCAGTTCTTCCAATAAATTAACTGGATATATGTCTGAGGCTAGGTCCAGGAATTGCCTAATTCCCTGACTGTGAAAGAGATGGAATTAATGGGGTATTAGTTATTTTCAAGGGATTAATGAGTTACACTTTGCAACACAAGGTCTGTTGTTGATCTAACTCTTCTCATCTTCTGGGGTAACTCAGCTGACTCCTGGGGGGTTCTTTTAGACTAACATCAGTGCAGTGGAGCATCTGTACCTTGACTTGTAAACCGTGAATGTTTGGTAGCATATATAAGGCCTGTAGCATTCCTTTCTGAGAAACAATACCGATGGTCATGGTATGCTGGCACCAGAAGTTACCACAGTGGTATAAAATAAGGCTCATCTTTCTTCCATGAGATTAAATATGGTCTGAAAAAGTTCTCTTTGTAATTTATTTAAGCTGCTGCTCTTCTCAGACAGATAAAGAGAATCTTAACATAATAACATATTTTGCTATTTGGGATTTTTAGAAGTACCTTTAGGGATTGTGGCATAGGGAGAATGCATTACTTAGAGGTTATTTTTTTGTCCTTCTTCTGGGTACAACATCAACCTCCCTGGACTTCTGATAATGGTTTCTAAAACATTTCTGTAGTTCCAAGGGCAAAATATTTAGCATTTTTGAATGCTGCTTCCTAGTGCTGCTGAAATATTAGCTGCACTGTTCTGCATTTTCTAGAAGTATATGTTTTCAGATGAGCTTAGTGTTGTCAGAATTCTGTTTCCTGTGATATAAATGATGATTTCCTGCAAACTTCAACAGCAGTAGATAGAGTAAATGCTGAGCACAAAGTCTCACCCTTGGTGTTGACCCTTCTGCAGCTAACTTCCAGGAAAGCCAACATCACAGCAAGTGTATTGGCTGTTTTCAAACTACTTTACTCCTTTCCTTTGTACCTAGGATCTATAAATAAATTCAGGCATTTTGGTTTCAAAAGTTCTATTCATAATGACACTATCCTTAAATAACAGGAATTCACTATAGTAATATAATGAATTCTTTTCTCTGTGTTGTTTGCAAGTTGATTAAGAGCAATCACAGTGGCTTAGTTCAGAATTCTTCCTTTTTGGAATACATTTTAAAATAAAACAAAACATGGTCACCCGTGAAGGACTTCAAAAAATGTACAGGCTGTGAAAGGCAGTCAGCAGTCTGTGCAAGTCACGTTCAAAACCTTTGTTTGTCAAACTTTCCCAGAAGATTGGCAAAATGCTAAATAGCAACTGTACATGGAATTAAAAAAGGAACAGAATCAGCTGACCTGAGAAAGATCTGAACTCACAGTTCTTCCCACAGCCAACTGTATCATTCAATTTTTTTTCAGAAACATTATGCCTGATAAAATCTCCCAGGCTCTGAATATTTACTGCTCAGTCATTTATTGTCCTTTTTAATAGACAGATCAGAGGAGGTATTTGTGAACATGGCATATTTTTTTTTCCAGAATCACCAGGCAGCCAATATTTTTCAGTACAATAGCTTACTTGTCTTGGGCAACTTTTTCATTCTGAACAAGGGCATGAATGTTTCAAGATTAGAAAGACAAACAACTTATTTATGCTTATCCCTGTTTTTGTTGTACCATTTCTTTAAATACTCTTTCATTCAATTCAGCAATCCTTACCTTCACTAGCTGTTGTAGATAATCAGGCTTCTGCATGAATTATTACAGTTTTGTTACAGAATATCAGACTCTGCGGGACCCAGTACAATAATAAGACAACCTTAATGAACACTCACCTACTTGGCTCTATTTGCAGACTAATACAGTGCAAAGACTGGGTGATATATTCAAAGCTGCCTACAGAATTGATCCTACAGCAGGCAAGACCCTCATACGTATTTGGACTTCTTTAGTGATAGTTCAAACACTAGCTCTGTATTTCTATACTCTTCAAAGGCTGTTTCAAGCCTTGATATTTCACTGACTTTTCTAAGCACATTAGAAATATTTCTGTCCTCTTGACATTTGCATTACTTTTGGCAATGCTTAATGGGCCTGTCCTTCCTCTCTTGACTACGCCTGTATGTATGACCCAGTGATCCACTGGAATGCGGCAGCACCTGTGACATGCTGGTGGAGATGAGAGGCAAGAACAGGAAACACGGCTGTGGCAGGAGACTGCAAACACTCCTGGGTGTATTGGCTAATTGGCTGGGTGTGTTGGTCAAAGTTAAGCATTTAGTTATTCTTAATTACTTCCTCCTGGAACGAGGACTCAGGGAACATTAAGTAGAATGATCAGCTCTTACTTTGCCCTGAGCAGCACTAGACTTGATTCACAAATGCTGTTATGCAACAGGCACTCCATAACATGAACCAAAATTTGTTCAGATCCAACACCCTAGCAGGACCAATAAAACCACTCAATATCTATACCATTGTGCCTAATTTCAAAAGATAATAATGTAAAAATATGTTTAAAAACCTGTAGGTTTACATAAAAAAAGGAAACTTCAAACTTTTCAAGAGTAAAGTCTTTGCAGATGGCATGAAAATAATTTAAAGATGATTGTCCTGGCTTTGGCTGGATAGAGTTATTTTCTTCCTAATAGCTGGTACAGTGTTGTGTTTTGGATTTAGGATGGGAATAATGTTGATAACACTCCAATATTTTAGTTGTTGTTGAGCAGTGCTTACACAGTCAAGGATTTTTCAGGTTCTCATACTGCCCTTCCAGCGAGGAGGCTGGAATTGCACAAGAAGTTGGAAGGGAACACAGCGAGGACTGCCTAACCCAATTGACAAAATTCCATGACATCTGACATCATGCTCAGCATATAGAGTTTAGGGGTGCTGGCCAGAGAGTGGCTGCTGCTGCTCGGGGACTGATTGGTCAGATGGCAGTGAGCACTTGTGCTGTATATATATCACTTGTTCTGTACATTCTTGTATCACCATTAATATCATTTTCCATGCCTCTTCTGTCTTATTAAACTGTCTTCATCTCAGCCCAGGGGTTCTACCTTTTTTCCAATTCTGTCCCCTACCCCATTGCAGGGAGTGAGCAAATGGCTGTGTGGGGCTTAGCTGACTGCTGGGTTAAACAACGATAATAGTGTTTTGGAGGCACAGAGCAAATACATGCCATATCTTTAAAAAGATCATAAAAAGAAGAAAACTTGTAGGATGACAACAGATTGAGGAAGATCTTGGTGTGCTAAGGTTGTATTCAATTCAGGAAAATAGCAAAGATCATAAGCTCTGCAAGGTTAAAAGGAATAATACCTCCCCTAAAAGGGGGAATTATGAGAAACTACTTGCAAAAGACAAGAATATGTAAAATAAATATATTTTCAAACATATTAGGAAGAAGTATCTTGCCGGAGAATATGTAGGGCAAGAGATATTTAGTTGTAAAGGGCCAAACATATGCTTTAAGAAAACAAGTGCAAAATTACTTTTCCACTACAGCAGATTGGGAATGTTTCTACCCTAGGATCCTTCTTTGCACAGGATGCAGCAGATAATTTTGCTTCAAATTGGTGTTAAAAAATATGTGAAACTGCAGAAAGACCCAGTTATACTAACTGGTAGGTGGAATTCAACACAGACAAATGCAAACTTTACCCCTTACACCTACTTACTACAAAGATGATTGGCAGCGTGAGGTGGCTCCAACACAAAACCCAAGCAGTCTAGAGGCACTCTTATACCTGGTAAAGGAATGAGTGATGGCCTTACAACAGACATCATGAAGGACACAGAGTGGGGATGATGGTTAGAAGGCTATTGCAATGCAGGAACTACAAGCTATCAAGTAAAGGCAGAGCTTCCAAAACAAACAAAAGGAAATACCGTTTCACATTACACAAAGGTGAGCCATAGATTTCCTTGACACAGGACGTTGTGGGCAATCAAAATTTATATAGGTTTGAAAACAACTGAACAAAGTTACAGAAGAAAATTCTCTCAAGGATTAGCTCAGTTGTTTACAGCATGGTGCTAATACATAATACAAAGATCATTGTTTTGGTCCCCATAGGGACCATTCACTCAAGAGTTGGACTCAGTGATCCTTGTGGGTCCCTTCCAACTCAGAATATTTGGTGATTCTGTGATTGTTTACTGTAAAAATGACATCTCTCCTTTGAGAGCAACAAATCACTGGAAGCTAGGAGAGTATCATGGGAAGGTACCACTATACACTCATTTTGCTCTTACACTTTCCCTACACACCTTCTGCTGATGGTTGTCAAAGGCTAAATCCTGGGCAATGCAGACCTTTGTTTTGCTTTGATGCTTACTTTCTTACTGTTTTTTTGAGATAGTCTGTGCGCATGGATAGATCTTCCCCCTGTGTCACCACTGGGACAGAAGTTTAGTTACGGCAATTGGTTTTCAAGGCTCTCTCCCCTCAGTGCTCAAACTGAAGTATTTCCCCTTATTCCCCCTCTGTACTGCTGCTGTTTGACACAGCACATCTGTGTCAGTGGAGGAGATTTGGAAGAAAAATAGCATGGGAAGGAGCATCCATTTTTCAGTAGTTTAATACAGGGAGAGACCAAGATGAATGGAACTGGATTCAAATGTTGCCCTGGGGATGCAGAAAGCTTATACAGATGGTGATATAATGTTGATCTAGTGATCTCTGTGGTGTGAGTAGTATTTTACACAACTATGGTTTTATGATTAAAACCAGTTAGATTTTCATTAATTCATTTTTTATGTTTCAAAAGCTCCTTAGGGAGCCCTGTGAAGCAGAATAAATGTGCTTTTTCAACCTGTTGTGATATCTGAGTTTATAAAGCAGTTGTCACTAGATTTTTCTAAACGTGCTTCTTTTCCACTCAGACGGGAAAGAGACTCAGTTGCTGAGCCCACCAGCTTTGCATTCAGTCATAGCAAACTGGAAAGCTGGTTGTTACATTAAACCAAGACATCAGCCCCAACTTAAAACATGTGGACCAAATGTTGGAAGCATTCAGACCCTGCTTGCAAGCCTCAGGAATAAGAAGGTGGAGAGCAGAGTCCGTGCACAAGCATCAACCCTTGCTCCCTTGTGTGAAAGCAGGTCAGCTCCTCACATATACACAGACACACACCTGTTCCCTGGGCTAGGGAAAGCATGCAGGAGGAAAATGGTCCAAGCTATGCAATCCACATGGTCAGAGAGGTAAAACACAGAGAAGGGATGGCCTTGAGTAGAGTGACTGGATATGAGTTTACATTTCCTTTCTTATCCATGGGAATTAAGAAATTTTTTTTATTTGCATTGCTGTTCTCACAAAGCTGGTATTTTCACTTATAGCTGTAAAAGAGTTCTGCCAGAGGTGGGGACCTCTGTAAATCTTGCTGAGCTTGTGTGTACATGGAAAGGAGGGTGGATAGAAAAGCACTGCTGAAAAACTTCCAGTGATTGATGTCTTTCTTAACAATCACCAGGCTTGAATGACGTAAGAAATACTGAATGTGGATGCATGATGACACCACAGTTATCCAAACCACACAGTAAACAAAATAACTGTCCACCACAAAAGAGAAAAAGGGCAGTTTTCCCCTGTGTTTTGTGCATCAGCACTCTGCAGAGCACATGGTAGGCTGAGATTATGGATTATGATGTAAAATTTGCTGTCTTTCCTTCTATTCTTTCTGCAACATGTACCTTTCAATTACTGTGCCTCATTACTATTCAAGACTAAACTCCTTTCACCAGACTATTGGTACTTGAGTATAGATTGTTTTGTTACATGGGTGTACAGCTTCTAGGATTATGAGGTCTGTTAATGAAGGAAACAGCAGTACAAATAATAATAGAACTACACATAGAAATATCAATTATAAAACAGTTTGTTAAATAAATAATTATCTCAATGGATTCTATAGTGGTGAATGTGATTTTATGGGGAAAAATGTCATCTTGGAAATACAGTATTCTATATTAAATGAGGTAATGATAGTAAGGGGCTTGTGTTGGAAAGAGATAATGTCGTATATTGAACACTTACAGGGTCTGATGCTACACTTGGAGTTGAAAAATAATTGCATGTTAGAAAGAAAATACCTGTTACTTTTTCATTCAAGGAATTCACAAGAGGGATAGGCAATCAATGAAGACAATTCATTGCAAGTACATTTCATTTACTTTCATGTACGATCTTTTTCTTTTCTTGAAAATGTCGTAGTGAGCACTGCAGAGCACACTGAGCATTCGTGTTGCCAGCATGGTAGCACTGGGACAGACGAGCCAAACCCAAATACCTCATTTCCCTTGGCTCTGTCAGTGTGTGCACTCAGGGCTCTGCAAGAAACAAGGCTTTCTACTGCATTGACAAATATCAGTTTCACTGAAAGTTCTTGTGCTGTGGAAGAAGTACCAGTTAAAGTTTGGGGATAGATTTTTCTCTTCTTTGGTGGGAGCTTGGGGACAGAATACATTGAACAGGAATAAAAATGAAAATGAAATGCTGCAAACATTTTCCACAACATGTCAGTGGTAAGATACTGAGTTGGTTTTAGTCTGCAAAAATTATTCTGAATTTCCTGAAAGAAGAAGAGTGTATTCCTGTTTCACAGCATACCTCCAAAAGCCTGTCTACTTTACTCATTTACAATGCATCCCAGGTCTCCTCCTACGTATCATGGGAGAACAGACAAGTATTCATTATTCTTGCACTTGCTTGAAGTAGAGAAAATGGTACAATTTCAAGCTTTTGGGTTTTTGTTATGTGTATCAGATGAAAAAATAGACTCAGACTTTACTTTAAATGGATTTGTGTGTCAGCTTCTAACATCCAGCAGTGATGTTCACAACAAAGCAGATTAGAAAATTGAAAAGACAGTAGGTGAAAAGGAGTTCATACAAAAAAATTATGGGAAAATATCCAAGCAAGTGGCATCAGCAAGAGAGTTTATAATTTAATTAAATTATGAAAAGAGTAATGGGTCAAGTGATGAAAACAACAATACAGCCATTCAAGGCAAAAAAGATTAGGGAAACTATCTTCCAACTCACAAAAAAAATCAGTCCTTCATTCTGGTAACACAAGAGCAATTGTAAATTCTGTCGATTAAGCTTGCATGCAATGAGATATTAGATTTGCTCTAAGATCTGCAATGCATACTTTAGCAACTGTGCCACAAGCACACAGTGAATATTCTAAATAATTTTATACCCATAGGATGCCTATGGAGGACAAGTGTGAGTTGAGGTCATCATACAAGAAACACATTATGGAAATGTTAAGATTGTCCAAAAGTAGCTTCATTTTTCCAGATCTTTTTACAACATTATAATACAGACTGTCAAATTTAACACACAGGCCAAAAATTGCTGTATAGACACTACAGAAGCAAAACCATCCCTCATTTATAATGGCCTCTCAGACTGAGCCCATCCTGTAGCTCTTCCTTCCCTGCCTCCTACTCTGTTCTCCCCTTCATTCCCCAAGGACCCAGTTCAGGATTGTCCCATACAGAGTTTTAGGAGTACATTTTCCTTTGTTACTCAGAAAACTCTGAGTTTCTTTACCACTGTTGTTTGATTTGCTCTATACAGCTAAATTTCTTCACATCACAACAGCTTTGGAGAAAATATGGGAACTTTTAGTATACATGCAACAGCATTGCCTCATCTGAGGTTTTAAACCAGCTTTTAGGTGTGATAGCCCTTTTCTGATGCTTTTTCTTTTCAAAAAGCTGCCAGCAGCCCAGAGACACATTGGAGTTTTATATCATATTGCTCATAGTAATAATCCTATTACTGCTATTTATGATTAATAGAATTACTCAGAAGTTTAGATATTAAGCCTTTAGTCACATACTTCTCTTGTTAGCAAGATGGAGTTGACTGTCCAGATCACGGAGCTATTTGCGTTGTTTCCTGTTTAATTTCTTCATTTCTTTGGCACCACTTGTTTTGTTCTGGAGTTCAAAATCACTCATAAAACATAAGCAGTTGTCAGCAGTTTGTATATGAGGTAGTAATAATATTACATAGAATGATCATTTTGAGCTTGGAAACTGCTCTATATTTAGAAGAAACTATCATCAGTATAGATCTAATTAGACTTCACTAAAAGAGTAAAGTGATAGAGATACTAACAGAAAATGTCTTTTCCTAGAGTACACTGACATGAAATCTGGGATTTAATTAATTAAACAAACACGATATTGAAAGAAGCAAAAGAACCTCCAACAGAAAGTGAACTGATTTAATGTGTAACGGTTCTGGGGGATGTTTTGTCTTATATGTCCAAATTATGATCCTGGACCAAAAAACTTCCTTAAGCCTTGTTTGGATTTTCAGTGCTTTTGCAGAGATATAGTAAAGGGTCTATCTATGCAGTGATCTTTTTTAAAACTGCAATTCTGTAAGCCCTGTAGCTACCTATGACAGCCCTTGATTAGTGACTACTTCACTGGTGATAAAAAGACTCAGAAAAATAGTTGTCTAACAATCTGATCAAACTATATGATTTAGGTCTGCAGCTAAAATATAATAGTAGCATATCAGCAGTAGTCATTTAATTTATATAACTATTTTGTTACTTTTTATCTGTAGAACTAATTAGGATATTTTGATCATGTAATGCAAGAGGCTACATTATGTTCTTTGAGTGTTGTATTAAGCTGAATTGTTAAAATCCTTCACATTTTTTCCTATATCTGGACTGCAGCAGTTGATACAGAAAGCTGTTAGGACACAAGAACAAAGACATTCCCATTTGAAAAAATATGATCAACAAGTAGCAGAGGACTGTGTTTCATGCATGAAAGAGCTACAAATACTGAACAGATAAAGTTAGACTTATTATCTCTTACATTTTGCTTCAGGAGTTTGAATATGCTAAGACACTAAAGAGTTGAAGTGCTGTAGCAGGAGTAATCTAAAGAGCAAGAAACATTGCCTAAGTGCTAAGGCTGCCAGGCTGTCACATTCCTACCTGGGCTGGCTCTCAGACAGAAGGGTGGCCGGAGGTCTGAAAGTGTCTTAAATGCTGTGCATACCACCAACAAACTCTCATTATAGTTAATATTCAAGACTTAGGGGTTTTTTTTTTGCCTGTAACTATAAGATGTCTAAGTTAGGAATATATTACTTGAGGTGTTGGGGGGTGCAGGGTGGGATGTCTGTTTTTCTTCTAAATTCCTGATTGAGTTTATTCCTGATTGAGTTTCCTCTTGCTTAATGCTAAATCATATTCAAGGTGGGAGTCAGTATCTTCTGTAGTTTGAGAAATAATTTTTCTCATGGTGAGAGTCTTCACGGCATTCAGATGAAAGCAAGTAAGCTTCTTGCTATGGGTAGTTTGGTGCAGTTCCTCTCAAGCTGATGAAAATCTGGCTTTAAGGAATTGTTCAGCAAGTGCCTCTTGTTTTGAGTGTTTTCCCTTTTTAGACCATTTGTCACTATTGGTCTGTCAAACACTTCCAGCAAGCCAGGAACACTCTGTTATAGAGTCACTGATACAAGTACCCTTGTCCCAGCTAATGCAATATTAAATGCAAGAGAACTTCACAGTTCTGTTATATGTTTTCAAGTCTGAAAGGAGCTCATTTTTAGTAGAGAACATGCCAGAGGTCTGGAAACTGTTGTCATATGAGACTTAAAAATATGTTGTAGAACAAAGATCTTGACTTTTCAGAGTTTGAGTTGTTTTGGAGGGTGGCCTGATACTTGCCTGGTTTTCTGTTTTGGGATCAACTACCTTTTGTTTGGTGAGCTTTCTTTCATTTCTAAAGCTATTTCCAGTTCCATAATTTTTATTTCAAACCTTCCTGCTTTCCTAAAACCCTAAGTTACATTATGTGCTCCTCACTGAATTCAGGATGTATGTGGGGAGCCAAGCCTGTTCACTTACACGCTGCTGAAATAAAGGTCAGCTTTTTGTCACTCACTTTTCTCCTTCCTCTTCTATTTCTACATGAGTCACTTCATTGGCAGGCTATAATTTATAGCTTCCTCACTTAATAGAAGTGCAAATGGTTAATTTTACTGACATAAATTGTATGAAAAGGACGTGCTTAAAGCTAATCAGGCTGCTCTTGCAGCCTTAATTTGTACCTTATACAAGAAGAAAAAGAATACATGAAAAAAGAATGGCATAAGGGAGTGTGACAATTAAAATAGGTGGGTAGAGAGGAGGGAGATCTTTTCCTTGGAAACCTTTTCCTTGAAAACTTAATTAACTGTGGATGAATCCCACAAAAATTCTCTGTAATGAAATATTCAGCAATTTATCTCTCAGCGTGTTAATTCTTTGTGTTTTTGTGAAATAAAATAGTAATAACTATAAAACCACCCTTAATAAATATATAACCACCCTTCTGGACATGGAATTAAAGAACTGAAAAGAAAACTAAACAAAAGGCCCTAAAAGACAAGAAGTGAAACTTCTAAAATGAGAAGCACTGTGTGTTGAAATTTGGGGTGGATGGCCAGCAGCAATCCAGCAACATGCCTGGGTGAAACAGGAAATCCCAAATCCAGTGAACTGCTTTGTAATTTAAGATGCTGGTCTCAGTGCCTGTAATGCTAGTAATGTGTCATTTCTGGAAGCTAGGATGACACAAAACTAGTGTGGGAAGGAGGGAAAGCGACCTGCAATGTGGGATTGTTTGGCTTGTAATGAAGGATAGCTGAGAAGTTAATTGTTCCTATGCCTTTTTTTCTTTTTTACGAATGGAGGTAACCTGATCCTGTGACATCCATGGATGAGGTTCAATCTTCAGCTTCCTGTGAAGCTTGGCATGGGGGCTGCTATTGCACGCAGACTCATAGGAGACACCAGTGCATCGGAGGCAGCAGGCAGACCTTGTTTGCTTTCATCATTCAGCTCCAGAACTGTGATTAGGGTGCTCCCAAAATAATTCGTGTTTTTCCTAGGAATAACCAGAGCCGCTATATGTATGATATATAGTTAGTAGAGTAGCTATATAACTTGAAATACAATTCTCTTATTTTAAGTATTGTTTGGAAGTTTTAGTTCATGTGCTTTAAAGAAAAACAACCACTGCATTCCCCTACTGAAGTAAATGTACTGGTGTTAGATTTTACCATCTTCTTCAGTGCCAATGGAAGTAACATGAGATGTGTTAGGGCAAGAATCTTGGAAACCTGTGTGAGAATCATCACAGAGGGAAACACTGGGGACTACTTCTACCATTAACATAATTTGCCTCACAACATCCTCTGGAATTTTTCTTAACCCCACTGAATCCCTAATTAATTAAAAATACCTTTGGTAACTCTTTCCCAGATATTTAAAAACAGCAGGGAGAAAAAAAATCTTCATTGTTTCACATGATATTCTTTCAAATCATCAAACTAGAAAGAGGAGGGTCGTTTAATGAATAAACACCTTGACAATAGGAATGAAATCAGTGCTAATTATAAGCTTTCTACACAATAATTTTCTCTGAAATAATGATCCCAAATATCTACTGGAAATCTAGCAGCTTCTCCAGACATAATGGACTCAATTTGCTCCCTGATGTTCATGCCCTTCCATAAAGGTTGGTGGTCATGATATTTATGACATGAACATACTCTGGTTTTTCCCATTATACCTCAGAACTAGGAAACTACAACAATGGAGAATATATTCAGAAATGCCAGGAGCGCCTCCATCAGAACCTGCCTGCTTGATTGCCAGAGTCAGAAGAACACTCCCAAGGTAAAGAGACCACCAGTTAGTCTTGCATCAGCCTTCATTTGAAAGACTCCTATAAACAGAGGACTTGGAAAAAGTTGACTTAAAGC
The DNA here is from genome assembly GCA_013396735.1 of Grallaria varia. Classification (NCBI taxonomy): domain Eukaryota; kingdom Metazoa; phylum Chordata; class Aves; order Passeriformes; family Formicariidae; genus Grallaria; species Grallaria varia. Next base: position 534,435 of record VWZG01010615.1, read on the forward strand.
TGCGAAAACCAAAGAAAGTCTTTTTCTGCTTTCCAAGAATATTCCTATTTTACTGCAGGAGCCAAATGGTCCGCCCTGCAGGTAGTTCCCTCACCACAAGTGACTTCAACCTGCTAATTGCACCAGTCCTGCACAAGAGCGTGACTGTGAACCACAGTTTCACTTTTCTGAAGAAACTATTAAATACTCTCCTAATAATGCTATTTAAGTATGAATACTTGACTGTGATTTTTCTGCAATTTCTAAAATTTCACAGTCCCAGCAATAAGCTCAACATGTCTGAGTTTCCAAAGGACAACACTGGTGTGTCACATCTATAAAGTAGAATATATAACTCTTGCTTTTCATGCAAGAGTGACTACTGTTAAAATAGTAGGGGTCTTTATCCAGTAACACCGTAGTGCTTTCTTTCATTTTTACTGTCGTCGTGAGGTTGAGATGGGTCAAAGGAACAACA
>VWZG01010616.1:2893-48622 GCA_013396735.1 Grallaria varia
CTGCCTGTAATTAGGCTGTGTGGTCACTGTCTGTTTATTTTGAGGTGTTATTCTAAGGATGATGTACCTCCATGTATACTGATCTCCTCTAATATTCTACGTGGATCTTTTACACTGGGACGAAAACTGCCTCAGACCTAAAGAACACTCTTCATGTCTTAACCGAGATAAAGTTGCATTAAAAAGACAATTCAGCTACATAGATGATAGACTTCAAAGATTTTGTGGGAATCCCTACATGTATTAAGTTTGCATTTGGTATGAAAAAAAACAAGGTCAGCTTTGGAAATGATTAATGCCTTTTTGCTGAAAGCTGTACCAAACGTCCTTGAGTTTAATCAAAACTATTTGTTTTTAGTCAGCTTTGCTGTTGTCTCTTTTACTCTTGTCCACTGATAGCTTGACATTAATGACATCATAAATCATGTGAAGTGGCAGCTAGGGTTTGGTAGCATTTCAAGTGTTTGTTGAGATGTCCTGGGCTATCTGAGGAGTTAATGTAAGGAGGCATATTGGGCTGATCTAAACCTTCAGCTTACAGTATTTTCCTGTTTTTAAAATTAGGCAATATGTGAATTAAAAATGGGCTTTTGTCCAAGGCAATCTATTCTTTCCTAAATGGCCAGATGACAGAAAATTCATCTGTGATTGTTTCAAGTGTTTTCCCCCACCATGTCAGTGGGATAGAAACCTTGGGAAATAGATGCATATATTGCACAAATATATCTCTCGAGTCTGTAAATTCCTAGGTCGTTCCTTTTAGAGGAAGGAAAGGACCTAATCCCGATGTAATACAGTTGATCAGGCACTGTGAAGGGTAAGCCAAATTTGAACAAACCTGTCTTGTAGGGGTGGTGCTGATTTTTTGTGTACTTGTTGCTTTGGGGTTTGTTTGTTTGTTTTTGCTTCAAATAGCAGAAACATAAACCATGAACACTTTGAAAATGTTCTCTTTGAAAAATGCTTAGCTCTTACCAGTCATGCATTTCAGAGATTTGACTGAATCATTGTAGGTTTCATATCTTGTTATCTGTATTGTTATCTGATTACGTGACTAATGTGTCTGTCCTTGAACAGGCAGCAGTCACCAGTATGGAGGCCATGCTGCTGAGAACGCAGCTGTGCTGGGCAGGGCATGTCTCCAGGATGGAGGATCATCACCTCCCTAAGGTCGTGCTCTATGGTGAACTTGCCACTGGCTGCCGCAAGAGAGGAGCCCTGAAGAGGAGATACAAGGACTCCCTGAAACAATACCTCAGCCTTGACCATATTGACTACCATCAATGGTCAACTCTGGCCTCCAATCGGGAGGCATGGAGACACATCATCCATAACGCTGGTGATTCCTTTGAGAATGCACGCAGAATCAGTCTCAAGGAGAAAAGACAATGCAGAAAGAACTGTGCCTTGCCAATAGCGCCCATGGAAACTTTCTGCTGTGCCTTTTGCAACCGCAGTTGCGTATCTCACACCGACCTCTTTAGCCATCAGTGTGCTTGCAGCAAGCATGCGTAGAGCCCTTCCCAAATCTTCATTCACGAAGCCTAGCCATGACGATGATCTGTATGGCTATTTTCTTAGAATGTGTTTTCAATTATCTTTATTGTACTGTGAGAAGAATGGAGAGCTCATTCTTTGAATGTTATTTATTCAGCTGGATTATCTTACAACATGTCATTTGTAGACTATTGTAGAAAGCATTTGTTCCCTAACCCTCACAAAGTTTATTTGTTGCAAAAATTTCACTTTTTTGTGCCAAGGGTTCTCCAAAAATTGGATGGTTTATTTGTTCAAACGTTTAGAAAGGATATATGTTTGGAAATAATACCTAGTGTGTGCTATGTGGAGCTGAGGAGCCCTGAGGTATAATACATCCACTGAGTTTCAATTCAAAGGTTCACCATTATTTAATAAGTCTGCTAAAGAATGTGTTTGGGTCCAAATATCTCAGACATAAGCTTAAGGTTAATCACTTATTTCGGCTGTTTTGTTTAAAGCCACCTGGGTGAAAGGCAAATGGTGGTGGTCGTGTGACTAGGACACTGTTTCCAAGGCCCACATGTGTGACAGGATGGATATCCTTACTCCCCTTCCTGTAAGTAAAAAGAAAAATCAAACTGCAGAAAATGTACATCGCATGTAATTTTGGAGAAAGAGGGCGTTGTGTCTGTATCACTGAACTTGTGACTTTCTTGGTGACCAGGAATCGTTACTGGTTCTTTAATGAAACTTCTCATTCCAGAAAAGGAGAAGGACCTTTTTTTACACAGTCCAGGTGGTTTTAAGTGATCTGGATGTGGGGAAAAGGCATTTCTTTCATTACATTCATTATTTGAACCAGTGTGTGAAGTCGCCTGTGAGTCTTAGCCCAGTGACTGTCTTCCCATCATACACCAATGTTTCTCTCCCATATATAGCTTTCACTGGAAGCCAGGCAAGGGGCGTTAAGTACTTCTGACTCTATGCCACCCCAAGCTGCTCTGTACATGCAGGGAATGATGGTAATTATAGTGAAGGAGCTAGGGTATTATTTATTTCTCTCTACCAGACAGCACCTGACAGTCTTTGTATATCAAGTTGTTATTAAAATCCTATGTCTGGATGTTAAGCTGACTTATTTTACAACTAATCTTCTTTTACAACTAATCATGAACTATACATAAAGTTTGGTAAGTAAGTTCATCTAATTTGACAGGAGAGATATTAAAATGAAATAATTTATGTCATAAAATAAACCATAGTAACTTGTTTTTGTGATTGCCCAATGCAGTTTCATTACCACATTGGTGTAAACATCTTTTGAGTAATTTCTATCATGTATTAAGACTGGATTTGCATAATAGCACATAATTTTATTAGTTATAGAATGCATTTTCTGAGGATTTTGCATATAAATCTCTTCTGAATTATCATGCCACATGGAGGATAGGGGCATACAGAAATCTTTACTGATGACTCCCATCCAGGGAGTGTGTCACCTACCCTTTTGCTCAGTGCTCTTATGCCAAAATACAGCAGAGCTCAAGCTGAGCTAGAAGAGAGATCTGCTCCAGTTTCCTCCTCTGAACTGTGCTTGTTTTCTAGTTTGCATTCTCGGAAAACTTTGATTTTCTGAAGTGATCTTGTTGGTACAGAACAACTCATGATACAGCCGAGGGAAAAAAATGTGAGCCGAATTTCATGAACATAAAAAATGCATCATTCTCATTTCATTTTGGGTTGAGTTTTATTAAATTCGATGCACACATGACAAGACAAGGAATGTGACAGGGAGGCCCACATTTAAAAATATATTATCCAGAGATAATTATGCAAAAGTGGTTGCTCAGATCTCAAAATAAAAATGGCAATCAATGATCTCCGGAATGATTTGGTGTACTTCAGCACTTGTAGGAATCCAGTCTACTGAAGAAAGAAGTAAGCTCCCATTTTCCTTACCATGTCTTCTGGTCTTAATTTAAATTCTTGCACATTACATAACAGCATACCTTTTTTTCCCCTTCATATTTGTGTCCAGGGAGGGTTTGGAAGGATTCTGGTCTGAAACTATGACACAATTTAAAGTTCAAGCAAACAGCATTTATTGCAGAGAAATAGCACACAAACAGGGGGAAAAAAAAAGGAACAAAACAAAACAAACCCCAAGAAAACTCCCACACACTCATACATCACTCACACAATTACTATCCCTCTTAGACAGTCACTGTACATACTGACCCCAGTGTGCTCCAATTCCCCATATACTCATCCACTACTCACAGTTACTATACATACCAGCCTCAATGTGCTGAGGATGCCCAGTATGACCAGCTGCTGCACCCTCAGGCTTCAGTAGGCTCAACACACTTAGAGGGCATCCTCGCAGGAGGCAACGTTGTTCTTTGTGCCGGTACATACCTTTGCCTGGAACGGGACCTGTCTGGTTTTATGCACTTGGTCTGTGATGTGTGTCTGGGTGTATGTAGCCAGCACACACCCAGATTGAGGCCTCCAGTCTCTCCCTCCATTATGTAACTGGAAAACCCCATGACTGCACAGTGTATATGGAGGGTCTCCCTTTTTTGGGTTGGTGGTCATTACTTCATAATCCTCCTCTTCTTTTTCTCCTNAGCCTCAATGTGCTGAGGATGCCCAGTATGACCAGCTGCTGCACCCTCAGGCTTCAGTAGGCTCAACACACTTAGAGGGCATCCTCGCAGGAGGCAACGTTGTTCTTTGTGCCGGTACATACCTTTGCCTGGAACGGGACCTGTCTGGTTTTATGCACTTGGTCTGTGATGTGTGTCTGGGTGTATGTAGCCAGCACACACCCAGATTGAGGCCTCCAGTCTCTCCCTCCATTATGTAACTGGAAAACCCCATGACTGCACAGTGTATATGGAGGGTCTCCCTTTTTTGGGTTGGTGGTCATTACTTCATAATCCTCCTCTTCTTTTTCTCCTTGACTCATCCTTGACTGGCTGTCAGCAAGCAGCCAGTATGCTAAACAGTTTCAGATGCTTCCCCTTCATGGCCAAAGTCCCAATTATAAATTCTTGTTTTCCATAACGTGCCAAGAAAAGAACTGACTCTCATGGGCATCAACGCCAGACACAGACCAAAGCAATAGCATCTCATCACACCCGAATGCAACTATTAAACAATCAAAAACCAGTCCCACTCTGCAAGTCACAGAAAATCCTTACTTACAGAGTATGGATTTCAGTGGTAACACTTGTCTACCCATCATCATGGCCAGGCTTCGCGGACAAAGATTTGGGAAGGGCTCTACCCACGCTTGCTACAAGCGCGCCGATGGCTAAAGAGGCCAATGCGAGATAGGCAAGTCCGGTTGCAAAACGCACAGCAGAAAGTCTCCATAGGCGGTGTTGGTGAGGCACGGTTCTTTCTGCGTTGTCTCTTCCTTGGCCATATTGACTACCATCAATGGTCCACTCTGGCCTCCAGTTGGGAGGCATGGAGGCACATCATCCATAACACTGCTGAGAGTTGTCTACCACCAGTTTTCATAAGCATACAAGTCATGTTCAAAGAAGTACTGCAAGTTGCTCATCAAATCTGTCTGTAATATCACTAGTCTGTCTGTATTGTTGTTTGTTTTGTGCTTTTTTTACATTTTATCCCTTTTTAACATTTTATCCCTTTTTAACTTCCCACCCCCACCCTTTACACAGTACGTTCACTGGGAGGGAACTGAAAATTTATACTACGTGTGAGAGGAGACCTGAAATTGCCAAATGTGGTAAGTTACAATTTGTTTAGGGTGTTTACAGTGTTTACAGCTTGCCAACAAAGGTCCTCATGACTTATTTTCTTTTTTTTTTTTTATTATTCCTTATACTGTTTACTCATGCATAATTGAATAAGTTAGGTAGGGAAAAGGACAAAGATTTCTTTAACCAAGAGTAAAGAGTAACAACATCTTGTTTGCTGTTTTGTTAATGTTCAGTGTTGGAAGACATAATTTAAGGCAACTGAAATAAAACACTTATCAAATACCAGATCTCATTAAAAAATATATATATTTAGAAATATAAACAGCCATATAGCCCATTTTAATGCAAGAGCACTAACCAGTGTAAAGAAATCACAGGAGGTTTATATGTATAGACTCTACAGTACTATAAAAGCATGGACCCCTGCTGGCATATGTAATTTAATGTGCAGCATGCCTCTTCTAATTCAATCAGGTCTCTACATCCCTTCTTTTATATTCTGATTGGTTTTCATGTGCTAAAGCCATCAAGATTTTCAGGATGAAATGAATGCTTGTATTAATCCAGCTATTTCCATTTAAAACAGAGCATCGATTTGATTAATAAGGTTTGATGCTGAATAATTATACAGCAAATATGTAGGATATAGAAAAACCACAGATGTGACCACCAGCAAAAGCCTTGTGGGAGAAGAGGGTCAAAGGGAAGCAATGGCCATGACTGAGGTGATGAATTTTTTGCTTTTCTCTTATGCAATTAACAAGCAATTCTGCTATTAATTTGCCACCCTCAGAGTCATCACTGGTCAGATGTGTCAGGGTCAAGGGGCATAGGGGCAGAGCAGGGGTCAGCATCTCAGCAGCCCTGAAAAGAAATGAGAAAATGAAAGAAATCCAAATTAAATGGTAGAACACACTTTCAGCAGTGTAGCAGGGGGTGAGGCATCCCTTTAATGTTAAGTCTCCTGGTTTAGAATAATAAAAATGTTCTCTGCACATTTAATTCAAAGTAATCAATCTGAGGTGCAGCACTTGAACATCCAATAAAAGAAAATCAATGTGGTCTCTACAAGAGAAGACAAACAATGCCAGCTTTTACTAAAGGGATTATAGGTTAACATTTATTCAGTGTATTGTAATGTGATGTCAAGTGGTATAAAATCAAACCAACAATCCATTACCACCCCTTATAGGCTAGGTGCTGATGTCATCCAAATTGACTTTTCACAGAACTTATTAAACCATTTCTGTGCTCTTGCTATAGAATATTTTTATACAGCTGCTGAACCTCGATAAATTCTATTTCATACTTGTACTGTGGAATATAAAAAAATACAAATATTTGTCATTTCAAAGCAGTGTTTCAATTTTTGCATGGTTTCCTTGTGCCTCCTATCATTAATTAATCAAATAAAATGTAGTTGGTCTCAGGTTACTAACAGGCTAAAAGAAGTCATTATTTTGAGAACTGATACAAAGTAAGTTCTCTGACTCTCTAGTTTGGTCCTCTTTATCTCCCAGGAATGTTATTAATTTTTAGGTATAATAAATTGACCTGAAAAAAAGGCAGCTTTTAAAAGATGCCTATGCTGTTTAGAGTTAATCATGGTAATTTGTGATAAAATGCTCTGTAGGGAAGAAGAATTCCATCCAAATGTTAGCTCTCACAAGAAATCTTTGACAATGAAAGGACCAAATCTGTTTTCAAGCAAAATCAATTGGAATTTGCCATTGATATTAGTCAGAGTGAAACAGGGCTCATACATCTGCCTTTAATAAGCCACAGTAAAAGGAGTAAAGCCTTTTAAATGATGTGTCATAATAAAGGATTTGTATTCATCACAAGCATTTTCTAGGTGTTAATTCATAATAATACAAAGGGTTTGGGAATGAGACTCAAAACCCCAATTTGTCCTGTTGGTTCCTAAGTGTAGTAAAAACCATTTAATCACATCAACTGCGATGAGGACAAGCACAGTGCTCTTTTCAAGTCTCAGAAAAAGACAGTACTCTTGAGTTTAACATAAAACAAAATAGCTAAAGAAGTTGTCAAAGTTAATGTTACTTTTTAAACAGTCTGGTTCACTGTTAGGATTGGGTCACTTTTATGTGGGTGGAAAAACATTACCACATATTTGAAAACAGTGCTGATATTCTGCAGATTGTATTACACTACATATCCCTGCTACTTCAAAACACTTCAGAATTTAGACAGAGGTAGAAGGGAAATTGGATGTGACACTATTTTTATTATGAAAGCTAAGTTTGGTTTTGTCACCCTTGACACAGCAGAATATTTTAGCCAGGAAGATGTCTTCTTTTCCCCTTCTTTTNATGAAAGCGGTGCAAACTTGATTATTTGAGCAATGAACTATAATAGTTAAAAAAATGATTGTGTGCATTTGGCAAAGAGAGAAAATCAATGTAGCATTCCTCCTTCTTTTACTCTGCTAATTATTGGACTATTTTACAAGTCTCTGCACAAACTTCTACCTCAGTTTCCCCTCTTTAAAACAGAAAAACTTTCTTGCAACATCCTTTCATCTTTCTGCCGAAAAAATCCCACAGGTGAACTACAACAGGGAAAAGCCCCTTTTTAGGGACTGATGCTAAACAGCTGATTGAACCTCAAAATTCAGCTATGTGTTGGGAAGGCCAAAATTTTCATCTAGTTTTTTTTCGCCTGTGAAGTTTAGGGTAAAATAGGTGTGGAAAGCCCATTAAGATTTCCTTCTATCCTGCTGCCAAGCCTTTGAGTCCTGTCCTTTGTCCACAAATTTTTAGACCTGACTTTCATCTCCAGCCTCTCTACTGTTTAGCTATGTTGTCTTCATTTTCCACAGGCAACACTTTGCTTTCTATGCCTATGGCTGCCTATCTTGAGGGCATTTTCTGTGGCATCCAAAGCACCAGCGCTAAGAATTGATATCTCTCCCCCATCAATACCCATTTTCAAAGTGTGACCAGCTTTGTCGTGGAAGCTGTGCAGAACTTAAAAGTCTGGCAATTTGGATTAATATTTAAAAAGTCAAAGTAAAGTTGATAGTTTATATATTCCACACTCACCAATGAACTGAGTTCTTATGCTTTTCCCCTTTCTGATCAGCTAATCATGACACGGGAGATCAAAAGTGCATGAAAAAAAGTGTGAAAACAAGAAGATCAGACTCAAGAGGCTGATATTAAGATAATCAACCCTCCTGTAGTAAAATACTCTGGTTTTCAGTTTCTGAATGCTTGCTGCTAAGGCTTAAAGGAAAAAGGCAAAATAGTTTGGCCTGAAGAAGTAGGAAGTCATAGACATCCTGCTTCTGCATTTTTTATCTGAGGGCCAAAAAAAGATCTGTAGTGGGTTTTTGTAGAATTCTAGTTGACAGTGGGGTTTAGGTAGATACAACCAGTTAAAGGTGATTGACTACCACAGGCTGAACAGTGCTTGTTATGTCTGTTGTTGTGAGACTGAGACTTCATTTCATTATTGTAACATACCAAAACAACAGAGCAGCTGCACAGGACATGGTTGTAGTATTGATTTGGCTTCTCAAAAGTCTTCTCTTAGGATGCAGAGTGCAGACAAACATGCACAAACATCACTTAGTTCCCCTGATTCTGTTATGTGCTCCCTGTACCTCAAACTAAAGCAACCCCAAGGCACAGGAGAATGACTCTTTAGTTGAAGGCAGGCAAGGCTCTAAGACTTGACTCAAGGGGGTTGTGCTGTTGTGGTGACCTTTCTTCCAGAGACAACATTTTACACTCAAATTGCCATTAAAGCTCCATGTTCCCTCGAGGCCCACAGTCAACTTGTGTGTTTTCTCCACTAAGGTTAAAAGTCAGTGTGGCACTGTGCCCACCCTGCATACTGAACAGAAAAAAGAGGTAAACCCACCAACTGTCCAAGGGAAATTGCATCTTCTTAAAAACATTTTTGTAATACAGGCTATTTGCCTGCACGGTGAGAAATGCAGTATCTGGCTGGGCTAATGGGAGTTCCTTTGCTGCAAAGAGCAAATGCACAGGAAATGCTGCACTTTTCTCACTCTCTAAATTAACATAAAATTCAGTGCTTACAAAAGCAGCCAATGTCAGCAAATGCACTTTGGAAATACAGAATTGGAAATGAAGTGAGTTACTTCTTCCTTTAGACTAAGCTAAACAGAACATGTCCTTGAGCAACTTGCATGTTCAGCTGGGTGTCAACCACCAAATTTTGTTCACAACATGCAGCATCTCTTCAGTCCTTCCATGTGAGCTGCGGAGGCCTTTGGCCAGAATAAGGTCTTTGGTCCTTATGCACACATTACACAGAAGTCCCATTAAAGCTCAGTAGCAGTTACACTATTAAGTTCAACACAAAAATTATGTCATCTGGGATTTTTTCCATTTTGCAGCTTCTAGCCATTCCACCCACAACTCTTCCTCAACACCATGGGCGCACATGCTTTCAAACACAAATTCCAAATTTCACCTCTTAGAACAACCTACCAACAGTGGGCATAGAAACTCCAATGGCTCTGGAGAGAGAAGGAATGTTTACAAAATTCTCAACTCCTCATAAAACAGAGCCCCAGAGTCATCTTTCTATGCTCCCCAAACGGCTCTCCTGTTCAAACCTAGTATGGCAAAAATGAACTTTATGGAATAAACACATGAAAGCTCTGCCTTTCTATTCAAGCCAAGAATATCCAGCAGCCTTTAAAAAAGAATGGACAATTTGATCCATTTCAAAAGAAGTAGCAGAGTAAAATTTTGAATTTGCATTGAATTCCTTGAAGCTGCGCACTTCAAGGAATTAAACTTGAACATGTTTCATATGTTAAGCTATATTCCTACTGCTGCAAATGGTAATGACCAAACAAACTTTCTGAAAAAATGATTTGAAGAAGACCTAAAAAGTTTTCTCTAGAGTAGAAAGAACATATTATTAATTGTGAAAGCCTAACAACATATCAAAGTTGTATCCCTGCATTTCAGTGTGGTTTTCTGAAAACTGTTATGAAGAATTATTTTAACGTTCTTTACAGGGTAAAGATTCTTTTGGATAAGATATTTAATCAAGGTGTTGAGAGAAATCAGATGTCTTTAACCACAAATCAGACATTCTTATGAACTGCTCAGAAATTATTTCTTAGTGCTAAAGCAAATTTGTTACAAAAATGTCTTGGTTTAAAGACAAATATTGGGGAAATAACTCCAATAAAATTAACTCTCTCCTTTTTTATTAAGACCTTTCCTTTATTTTCCCGCTAATAGAGAGAGACAAAATGTGATTAAGTATATGTGTAAAACTAACAGTTTACTGACAAGAAATATAGTTGCAAAAAACACCATTATCAACAGAAAGATCAGTTCTAGTCTCCCTCCTGCCCTGAATTCCCTTTTGTATACATAAAAAAGCAAGTACTTCCCTTTCCTTCTTTTTCCTCAGGAGAACAAAGAACAAAATTTAAACCATGGGAAACAGGGAGCAAAGAAAAACCTGGAAAACCATCTCATTCAAGAGAAGCTATGCTGCCGAAGAAAACGCTGACTCAAGCAGCAGCAAGGTGGAAACTCTAGTCTTGGAGTGGTTCCCCAGTGAGGTAGCAGTCCACCCAGCAGTGGCAATAGTAAGTGGTGGTGATCTGCCTGTACTCTGCTGGCAGCAGAAAGTGTGCTCCCCAGTAAGAGGAGGGTTCCATTTCAATCCAACACTTTTCCCTTCCCTCCCTGCCCAGCCCCGGCAGGTGAGGGGGTGGGAAATTAATTTTTGAAGAGGCAGTCCCTTCAAAACAGTGTTGGGAAAAAGGGAACAAAATACACAAATCTACTTTAACCATGGCAATAGGCAGTATAGGAAATACATCTGTCAGCAACAGTTGATTCCTGTGGTTTATCTTTAAAAAGTAATATATCTTTTAGTTCAGAAAGTGTCCATGGGCGGTGTTGGTGAGGCACGGTTCTTTCTGCATTGTCTTTTTTCCTCCAGACTGATTCTGCGTGCATTCTCAAAGGAATCAGCAGCGTTATGGATGGTGTGTCTCCATGCCTCCCAATTGGAGGCCAGAGTTGACCATTGATGGTAGTCAATATGGTCAAGGCTGAGGTATTGTTTCAGGGAGTCCTTGTATCTCCTCCTCGGGGCTCCTCTCTTGTGGCAGCCGGTGGCAAGTTCACCATAGAGCACGATCTTAGGGAGGCGATGATCCTCCATCCTGGAGACGTGCCCTGCCCAGCGCAGCTGCGTTCTCAGCAGCATGGCCTCACAACTGGTGACTGCTGCCTGTTCAAGGACAGACACATTGGTTACGTAAAGGACAGACACTGTGCCTTTTGCAACCGGACTTGCCTATCTCGCATCGGCCTCTTTAGCCATCAGCGCGCTTGCAGCAAGCGTGGGTAGAGCCCTTCCCAAATCTTTGTTCGCGAAGCCTAGCCATGATCTTTTAGTTAGAGGGAAACAGCAATTTTAAGTTAAGTAGAGGAGTACTTTTTCTCTCTGCTATGCCCCAAATTATTATCCCATTCTTTGGTTATGTAGAGCATCTGAAGATAAATCCAAGTCATTAAGGCATCTGTTACAACATTAAATACAATAAACACACCCATCCCACCTCAATCACAACAGCAGTCTGTAACTTGTGTTGTAAGTCTATCATATGATTACCAAATACCACATTAAATGTAAGTTTTAAAATAAAAAAGAAAATAGCTGCTTTAAATACCATCATGGCTTCTGGTTAACACTTCAGGAGGGAGCTGTACCTGAAAAGGAAATATCCTGTATGTACTCACAGCTGGAACTTGAGTTAATTAAAGTATGAATGATATCTACTCTAACCCCCTCATAAGCCTGTATTACAACCAGCTATTTGATATAAGGCTGCTTGATCTTGTCTCAAAGCTAAAAGAATCTCCATTTGAATATTTCCTCTTACACTTGAAATGTTTGGATCTCAAGGAAGGCATTTGGTTAGAAAAGAATTCAATGTCAGAAGCATTCCCTTTTTTTGTTCCATTCCCCTCCCAAAAAACACACCAAGGTACAGTGCAAAAAAAAATACTAGAATTCCATTTATATTTTAATCAACATGATTCCAGGATGCATCTGGTTATTAGACAGGATTGCAAAGACAGTAGCTCTCTTGGAAACAAAAAAAAAACAATCCACAAATAATTGTGATTTTTTTTTTTTGTAGTCACATGCGATCTGTGGAATCACACCCTATGGGGATCCTGTAATCCACTGAGTAAAAATTAGAATTATTAACATGGGAACAGAATCATCTCAAGATGATGGAAATGCACATTTTATTTTAAATAATAGGATTGTGTTCTTCCTATTTTCTCATCCTGAGTGGTAAAACTCGAGTAAATTTTTTCTAGTTTCGTATTCATCCACCCTACAATAATGAATACTGTTTTATCTATATAAAAAAGCTATATTAAAAGTTGCTACAAAGGTCATCTCAATGATCTTGGAACACTTAATACTCAACAATTTTTAAAAAGAAAATTAAAGACTGTACCAAAGGAAAATGAATCTTAACAGAGCAGCATTTTCATGTTCTGCTTCGTAAGGGTGCGGTATTTTTTGTTTATTTGTAAAGGGTAAAAAAGTTTCCTTCCTTAGCTTGCATAACATGAGAACTGCCAGCCTTAATTTAATATATTAATATTGTAAAATAAACATAAGTCACCGTGTGCCAGGCTTCCAGACTGCATCACTGCAGCGTTAAAAGCTCATGAGGACAAGATATATGTTGTTGCAGGCATACTAGTTGACCCTAAACACACCATTATAACCAATACAGGTAGCATCAAAGAAAAGAAATAAAATACACAGAATAGAATTCTAAATTTTTAACCACATCAGATATCCAGAAATTAACAGGCGAAGTAAAACAACACTTCATAGTAGTATTATAATTAAGGATTTTTTAACAGTTATGTTTGTGTTCCTGTAGATGAAATAACAATGTTTAAGCCACTTAAAAATTACTCAGAAAATAACATTGACACCACTGGTACCTGGAACACATCGTGTCTCTTCCTGCTGTCTGGCTTTTTAGGACTAGCAGGTTGATTTTGGTAACCTTAAATCCATAAGAAATACTAGTTTTATCATACCTTTTACAAACATTAGACTCCATCTAACAGAGGTTTGAAAGCTTATTTATGACAGTCCCACCTACACCCACTAACCCCTATTCCTTACCTAGGATATAATTAAACTTCTCCAGATCCTCATTAACCTGTTCCTTTGATCTCTGCAGTGATGATATGCAAAGCCATCTTACAAGGACTCATCTCTTGCTATTGGTTGGGATTTTTGATAACTGTATGCAGAGTTCTGAGGAAGCAAAATCTATTGAAGATTTTCTCAAGCTATGGACAAATCCAGCTCAAAAGACCAATTTAAAAAAATCCACATATTGAATGAAGTGTCTTCATTAAGGTCTAAGGCCTAAAAGAAAATACCAGTCCAGGGAAATGCTGAAGGTCTGTAAGTGACCTTTCTTTGGTTTTAATCACTAAAACTCCCGACAATTTAATAAGTAGAAGGTGCTGGATCACAGCCTAACTTAATAAGGCCCCACAGCAGAGCCTTGGCCACCTTTCATTGCTCCCATAAGTCTTACCACATCTGGTAATCTGTCCTTGGGTGAGAAATGTTTTCTGTAAGTTTCCCTATGTTCACTACCCTGCACATGAATTACTTTTATGAAACCAAAAATGATACAGCACTATAAATTTATATAAGCTTATGCAGTTTTCAGCCATCATCTGACTGAGAAAGACAACTGCTTTCTCAAAAGCAGAATTAAACAATGTTTATCACAAGAATTACCCTCGTTTTTTCGCCCCCCCACCACGTTTGGCTGAGAATCGCATGGGACAGCCTAACCTTCAGCTGTGACACAAGGTTAAAGAACTGGAGATTGCAACAAGTTGTGTGGGAATCACCTTCAGTCTGCTGCTTTTGTTCCTTTTTAAAAAAATACAGTGCATCAGAGCACGCATAGATTTGGCCAGGAAGCTTGCTTTTAAGTAAGCAGGAAGCCAAAACCCATGCTAACTTGACTGAAAAGGTATTTATTTTTATATGCATAATTTAGCGATAATATAAATTAATACATGTGAATTTATATGTAGAAATTGTGGCAAAAATGAGAAAAAGGTCATCATTGTATAATGACTATTGCATGTAAGAGCTTGACTTTACTACACGTACATGCATACAGAGATGTAGAAGAATAGTGATGTTCACAAAAAAACCCAGAAACTAGTTTGCCAAAATCTGCTTTTCGTACCAGATACAATTTTACACAACCTTGCAATATTTTGAATGTATGCCTATTTGTTTATTTTCTGGTATTTTTGGATCCTTTTCTGTTCGCGGTTGTAGAACATCTCAGCAACTTCTGTCTGAGCTGAAAAAAACATTTGAGCAGTGTCAGTGATCCTTTTTTTCCCCTTCCTTCTGGACATAAGCATGCAAAGGAGGTTTTGCTTCTCACCAGCTTTTGATTACTGTTGTTCTTTAACACATTATGTAATATTTTTCTTGGAAAATCAAGACAATGAGAAAAATTGTGCCCTGGAAACACAGGCTGGTGATGTTTGCAAAGGTCCCCATACTAACTGTGCAGGATTTAATTCCACAGTTTTGTACCAGCCATCAAGAAAGTTTTATTTTGTGCACGAGTAGATTAACAGATTTTGGATTGATATACACATAAGTGAAAAGTGCATTCATTTGAAGGGATAGTAAATTAGAATGTCACTTATCTCTTTTAAACTGGATTGCTGAACTATTAAGGACTTCCAATTATTTCAAACAGCAGAAATAGTTTGAGGGTTTTCTCCATCCAAGGTCATAGGAAAGAATTTTATAAAAGTGAACAACCCATCAGTCTGTTTTGGAAAATGTAAATGAGNTTGTAATTGTTTTTAATTAATTCTGTTGTGGCCTAGGTAGATTCATGAGTGTTGCTTTAAGATAATCCCTTCCTGAAAATTATTTGACAGAAATACTGACCCAATAAATTTTGCCACATGCCCTCAAAATATTTGTCATTAAATATTTGTTCATGTGACTAGCCACATCTTCCTAAAGGAAGACTTCTCACTCATTTTAATATCCCCATAAAATGAAGATGCTGCTGTAATAATGGCAAAAGTTTTATGACCATGCTGCATCTAATCAATGACCACTCAGGAATGGCTATAAGATATCCAGTACAGAGAAAGAAGAGAGCAAGTTTATGTTAGCTCCCTTAGTACTCTCCCAGCCTTCACTTACTTGCAATTCAGACACTTCCAAAGATTGAACAGGTTGAACAGGTTTTTATGCAAATGCCATGTAAATTCTACATAATCCTCAATAGATTCCTCTTCTATGAAATCGCTCAGTGTAAGTTGAGCCCACCTGTACTTACAGCTTCCCTTGTGTTCTCAGGCGAAAAAAAGCTTTTTTCCAGCTATGCTTTCTTATGTTTGATCTGATGTTTGCTTCTTTGGTGCCTCCTTGTCCACGTTATAAGAGGTAGTGAATAGTCAGTCTGTAGTCACCTTTGCAATGCCCCTCATGGCATTCAGAACTCTACCAAATCTCTCTCAACCCATGTTCTCTTTTTTCCAGACTTCTACTGTTATACTTCATGTGGAAATTATTCTGCACTACTGGTCATCCACATAAGCACTTTCTGCTACTCTACTACATATTTTGGAGAGAAAAAGACCAGAACTCCAAACACGATTCAGGAAGTGAGTGAGCACAATGATAGTACCTGATTTTTTGCTTAATTTCATAATATTTGCTTTGCTTTTCTGATTGGCACTAAGCTCTATGCTCACAATTTCATGGAACTATTTCAATAATGGATCACAAAGATACTGCTCCTGTATGGTGATGTTGAGGTCAGAGTTCATCAGTTCATTAGTAAAACTGGGATTTTATTTTTTTTTCCATATGCATGACTTGACAATTTTTCTCCGTTGCATTTCAAATGTCATTTTATTGCTCAGTCACACAATATTACAAGTTCTTCTGTAGTCCTTCAGTGAACTCTCTACCTTAGTGCGCTGGATAAGCTCAAATCACTTATTTCCATGAGTTCAGCATTTCCCCTGTGTAATAATAATTAGATGCAGATGGTTTTATATCATCATAGAAAAGTTGCACCTGTCATTAAAGACTTCTACCTATATACAGTGTCAGCCCTCTGTTTCAGTACATGATGACTGTCCCTCAGCCTCCAACTACGCACCACAGAAAGGAGACTTTATCCTCTTAGTATCCTCATAGATTCACTAGCCTGTACTTTCTTAGATCAAACTTCTTTCCCTTTCTGAAGATAGGTGCGACTCTGCCTTTCTGTCTGCTTTCAAAGCCCTCCCCCCACTTCTCTTACCCTTCAAGGATAACAGAGTGTCCTCACCATTCCAGAGAATTGGTATACCTAATTTTTCTGTTTGTGGAGGTTGGCCTGTCAGCCCCTCCTGAGCCCAGTTGCCTGTAACAGGATCTCACCCACCAGTTCCCTGAGCAAGCTGAAGCCTACTGAGGTCTGTACCTTCTTGCCCCTATCAATCTTCTTGGAACCCTGCTATAACATGATCATTACAAAAAAAATGATGCCATTGTTTAGCACATCCCCAACCAGTTCTTTCTTGCTTATGAACAGCAGATCCAACAACATCCTTGATTGCCTGAATGTATCGTCTGTGGGATGCTGAATAACATTTGCATGACTTGGTGTGCTTTCTTCAGCAGACAACTGTCTGTTTCAGATTTGGGAAATTCTACAGTGCTTCACAGACTCAGAAACTTTAAGCTGCTGTAAATTTTTTTTCCAAAATTTAGACAGCCTTGTGTATCAAATCCTGATATTGCATCTCAAAGACTTGGGCAGCTCCTCCACATCAGGAGGCAGATGGACTCCTACCCTTTTAGGAAAAGACCTCTCTTTTCTGTCCCTCTTACACAAAATCATGTGAAGCAGTCCTTTAATGACCCCTCTACACCTATCATCTGCAATGCATCAGCCAGGATGATTCTTCAAATGCTGTTTTGGATCCCTCTAGCTCACCTGTCGCAAAATAAGGCCAATGAGGAGGGTGTTTTTGATCCCCTTTCCAATTTGCTATCACCTCAAATCTCACCCAGTTCAAGTGGTTAACTGATCATCCTAAATTAAACCAACTCTACTCCATCTTCAAAAAAACTTTTTCTCATTTGCAGTCTTGTCTTTTTATATCAAATTGCATTAAGAGATGAGGAAAACAGACAGTTTGATCAGTCTGGGAAAAGTATTCCACTAGTTTCAAGGTTTCAAGGATCTTTTTGCTGGGTACACCCTTCTTTGGCTGACCCAACAGGTTTTGCAGGAAAAAAAATATTCAGTGTTACATTAACTGTTTCCTGAGGCTTCTATGAGTGAAGTCTGTGTAATTCATCAACAGACTTTGAATGATATATGCGAAATAATAATATTTGTAATCAAGCAATAGACTCAGACTGGCTCCTGGCCACACACTTTGACTTATGTTCATTGGACAGTCATTTACTTTCTTGGTCAAATTTAACCCGGACTAACTTCAGGGATACAACAGAAGCATCTCAATAAGATCATAATTGCTTTAGGTTCTCTTACTCATCACTGAAGAGAGAGGGACGTCTGAGAGGCAACTCAGATTTAAAATATAGGTTTATTTGCCTTTTGGTATGCCTGTTTTTCTCCAGTAGCAAGCTGGGAAGATGAGGACAATTAAGTGCCTCTCTTAATACCTAAAATTAGCTAAGATGAATCCAGACTTCTGTGTCTTAGTTTCCTTTTGTAAAACAGTTTAAATTGTACTACTTCTGTGTGAATAGGTTGCACTAGACAAGGATGTGATAGAAATTTTAGTGATCTTTGTAATGTCAATTGTTATCAATAGCAGATTCACCTAACATAAGTTGTCGTTCCTCAAAAAAGCTGACTCACTAAGATTTGAAAAAGCTTTAATGATATTTTTTGTGCCAAATTGGTAGTCAAACTTGGCCAAGGATTTCAGGGAGGCTGACCCTGTGAGGCCTCTTAGAAATACTAAAAGTGATGTGACTCACATCTGAATTATGTAGAACTCAGAAGATTATATTAAATGCTTATTTACTCCATTCTCCTCCATTGCAATGCTTACTCAGACCACATATCCCTCCCCATCAAGAAAGCCAAATTTTTTTTCACATTTATGGTGTCCCTGCTATTGCTCAGAGACAAAATGCCACCACCCATGGCCATCTAGCACCACTACTAACACATAACACATCGCGCTACTAATGGATACCCCCTACTCTTTGCTGGAACCTGTCACAATGGTGGTCTTACCAGGACTGCCCATGCTGGTGAGAAAATATGAGTGTGTACAAGCAAGGAAGAGGTCAGACTGATTCCTCCTACAACCTGCACTGCTTAGTTCAACAAATCTTTGTCTCTCTCCGTCTCTCTCCTCTCCTTTTGCCGTCTACCCTGTACTCTGCATTGGTGAGGCCACACCTTGAGTATTGTGTTCAGTTCTGGGCCCCTCAGCTCAGGAAAGATATTGAGGTGCTGGAGCAGGTCCAGAGAAGAGCAACAAGGCTGGTGAAGGGACAAGAACACAAGTCCTTTGGGGAGAGGCTGAGGGAGCTGGGGTTGTTGTGTGGAGAAGAGGAGGCTTAGAGGTGACCTCATCACTCTCTAGAACTACCTGAAGGGAGGTTATAGCCAGGTGGGGGTTGGTCTCTTCTCCCAGGCAGTCAGCAATAGGACAAGGGGGCACGGGCTTAAGCTCTGCCAGGGGAAATTTAAGTTAGAAAAAAATTCTTTCCAGAGAGAGTAATCAGGCATTGGAATGGCCTGCCCAGAGATGTGGTAGATTCACCATCCCTGGAGGTTTTTAAACTGAGATTGGACGTGGCACTGAGTGTCATGATTTAGTAAACTGACTGAAGTTGGACCAAGGGTTGGACTTGATGATCTCTGAGGTCTTTTCCAACCCAATCAATTCTATGATTCTATGATTCTATTAGCTACTGCAACAGTAACACCTTTTTCTTTTTCGTTTTTTTTTTTTAAGTCAAGGAATTTAGGTTGGAGGCTCTCTCCAATACAGCTGCATATATAAACAGATTTTAGCAGCTGAAGTTCAAAGGAGGCGAAAAAGCTGTTTAAAGGAATATCACCTGCCTTTCTGCCATACAAGAACTTTTGTCTGTTTGTTGGAGCGTTCAACGCTTTCTTCCTTTTGTTCTCTTAGGTTTATTAAAACTTTTTGTACCCCTTCCACTCCTTCTTCCCCAGGTGGTCAACATGGCTGCTGACTCAGGTCAGCAGCAAGAGTCATAATGTCCTACGTACAGTACAGCAGTCTTAAATCCTAGATACTGCTATTTCATAATCCTTAAATATTAGAGATATGGTGCTCTAGAGGCTGGAGGCATTATTGTTCTCCTGGCTGACTGACCTCAGTCAACAGTTGTTCTAGTCACCCAGTGTGAGCCCACCTACTAAGGGCATTGGAGGAATGTCCTGCACATGCTTTCTGAGCAGAATCAGTTCTGATTATGTAAGGGAGGGGAGATATTGGTAACCAGGGTGATGCAGGTGGGCGGGGGAAGATCACCAGTGTCCTGCAAGGCTCATGACAGAAGCTGGGTCTCCCAGACAGCTGAAGGCTCCAGGGTCCAGACAGCAACTGCGAGCTGTAGTCCACAGGGCGGGCCTATTGCTGTGCAGAGCCCTGAGGCACTAGGAGGCACTCCTCCCCTCAACCCCTCAGACAAAGAAGTAAGTTTTTCCTTGAGTACATGTGTTGGCATCCAGTCTGCTGCAGTTACAGCTCTCCTGTGTCCCTAGCAGCCTGGATACTATAATAAATTAACTCATTAAATGGGGAAGGAGATGATCTGTTTTCAAATCTAATCAACCATTTGTAAATCTTCTTTTCTCTGCTATTGGTTTAGTGATAGATCAGGGAATAAAGTAGCTCACCTTCTCTTTAGGTTCATGTTGGTCCTTGGAACCAGAAAAACGCAGTGTGTTTCAGCTTGGATTAGGATAACCTCCCTGCTAAATGCACATGCTTCCAGAAGTTGGTAAGCAGGGACAAGATGATGGATAGTTCTACAGTGAGTCTTTCTCTCAAACCTCTGTCTTAATTAAAAATGGAAAGTCAAGCCATGCAACCATTTCAGTCTGATGAGAACTAAATATGAAGGCACTTATCAGCGGCATTATAGTGACACCAAAGTCTGATTGCCCTGGGAAGGTGTGGTGGTGAGTGGAAAATCAATATCCTCTGCACACATCTCATCATATTAATGAATTGTATATAGTATAATGTAATATGTATAATGTGAGTGCAGAAAGAAAAAAACAATTCATAGGTTGGACTGTTTGGCATATGTAACAAAGATTTGCCAGGCTGGATCTCACCTGAGTCAGTTATCTCAGCAGATCAATTTGGTGCAAGTTTTTTTTTTTTTTTTCTATCAGCCACAAGTAAGGTGCAGGACTCAGAAAAGGGAAATTTAACGTCACACAACCCAACACCACCAGAGAGTGTCGAAGAAATGGACAGTACAGATAGGGAGAACCATCACTGTGGTGTTTTTCATGGACTGTCTTTGGGTTTTGCCAACACTGTGGCCTGAATCTTGAACTGCAAAGTCATGAAACTCATGTGGGGGTACCAGAGAGAGGAGGAGAAGGAAAAGCACTTCCTCATCATATGTCTAACTGTGTGAAGATAAAAATAGAGCTTTCCTTTTTTTTGTTGCCTGGCTTCAGGTACATGACTTGATAGACTCTCATTACTCTCCCTGAAAGAGTTTCCCCCTTTTGCAAAGAATTGCCATGCTTGCTGTGAGCTCTCACATCCTCACAATGCACGTACATATTTCACAGTACGCTTTTCAAGACTTGATTTAAAAACAAACTTAGAAGAGAGACAGAAGTGTTCCAGCTGCCACCTGACAGGCTCTTTCTCCACCAATTCTCTTTCTATAACTACATCCGAGTTTACCGGCTGGTTTACAAAGAGCAAACCACCAGGAACAGTTCCTATTCTTTTATGCAGTGTCTGTCCCAGCCAACTGCAGGATTACTTAGATGCAGGACAGCAAGACTGCAATCATAAAGTCATACATTTGACAAATGAATTATCCTTTTTCTCGGCTGCTTACTGCTAGGTTTTTCTTGAACATATATTTCCCAAATGCAGCAGTTGCTTTCTGATGCCTCTATGAATATATGGACGTGAATTTCCTACTGCTGAGAAGCACCTTCCAGTTTACTTGCAACTCCTACGTAGGATTCATTAACACTCCTCACTGTCAAGACAAGAAAGTTGTGAAATGTTTTCCAACTTAGAGTCACAGATTTAAATGGGTTTTTTTAAGACAGTGATTTAGTTGGTGTATTAACCTCATAGCTGGACCAGTTCAGCAGTTTTTCCCCCTTGGCTTCAGCATGCCAGGAAATCTGGCACATGATAAATATACATAGCTCTGAGATAGTTGTTACTCAGAGTTTGATGCATCTGCTGTTCTGCTGTTGACTCCAGATAGATCGAATCCTGATATTTAATAAGCACTGCTATGGATTTAACTTTGGGGTATTTAACATAGTTTGGAAGATTGTGAGTCCTACACCATTTAAGTAGTTAAACCCCATCACTGCTTGGGTCAGTAGTAAATACTTGTGGCAATATATATTTANGCAGGGATGGAAAAGATCCATATTTGCACTGTATTTTGGGGATTTTGAGTGCAGCATCTGGGAATGTTGCAAAGGTAGTGCAGCATTTATGGATGTTAGACTGTGAGAAAAAGATGGGGGGCGACTGGGTATGGGAAGAAAGTTCATGATGAAATGTTCCCTCAAGAGTCCATATTTCTTGCTATGCCAAATTGTCCCTGTCCTGACACTTTCCCAATTGACTCAACAAGTTCTTTTACATGCTTGTGGCAACCATGCAGGGAGAAGAAAAACTGACCTGCTCTTAGATGAGGAGACGCCCACCACTGCAGTCATAAAAACAGTGGATATTTGCTATTTAGTGTGTCCCCTCATTCTCTGGCATGGAGTCCAGGTGAACTGTGGTTGTCAGTGACCAGCTGTAGTCCCAGTTCTGAAAATTGCTCCTGCTGTGGCCTTTAGAAAAAGCATTCTTCCTCTGCACCTTGGTTTCAATATATTTTAGAAGTGCTAAAATAACTACTCGATGAAGGTGTCCTTTTGAAAGCACTTTTCACACAGCATTTTTGTTTTTACATTTCTCCCTTCACCTGCTTCTCTAAACAATTTCCCAAAGTAATTAATACTATACAATTACTGAAAGAAAGAAGAGGGAGGTCAATACAAGACTGAATCTCCACACCATCTGTACATAAGGATATTTGGAGTGGAGATTAGCATAGTGAAAGGATGGCACTGAGTTGTGTTATTTACTATTGAGGTATTGGTAGCAACTGAAGCCACAGCCAAATGTGAAGTTGCCATTCAACTTGACTCTAATTATAACAAAACAAAACAAATAAGCAAAAACAACAACCCCAAAACCCAAAACCAGCCTAACACATCACAAAAGATCTCTCAGTCGAAGTACAGTTTGGAAAACACAGTTACACAAACATTGTCTGGAAAACTGTATTTCCTAGGCCTGTTTTCAGACAAAGACCATCAGGGAATTCAGCCTGTGAATCTGTACTAGCGTTTGGTCTGCCCCAAGTGTCACTGAACATAAAAGTATGTACCTTCTGTACAGACTCTAGCAGTGGGATTCAGCCAGACTTTGTCAGGACTGTGCAGAAGGGTTTGGTCCACATGGGGCATGGAATGAGGAATGTCATGGTATTAAACCCAGCTGAAAATTAAGCACTATACAGCTGCGCCCTCAATCCTCACTCTCTCTCTCCCCAAAACTCTGAAGAAATTAACTCTATCCCAGCTAAAATCAGGACACTCCTACAGGAAAATATTCCTCTAATTTTTGTTGTCCAATAATGTCTTGCTATTTTTGTATTGAAAACTCTCTTAAAAGGTTTTATTTTATTTTTACTTAATAATATAATTCTGAGCATATCTCTTTGTAGGAAACTTTGGATGAGAAAGATACCAGTCAACATGCAGAGGGAATGAAAATTGAGAAACCATGAAGACGTACACACTCTCTGTGCCAGCAGTCCATCACTTTCAGTGGAATGTCCCTCATCTTGAAGTTCTCATTTTCTTTTGCAGTGGGATATTTTTCACTTTCTATACATAATGAAACTGTTTGTGTTTCCCTGAGTATTCATTTTAAATTTCTATTTAAATAACCTTCCCTTGCTATCTCCAAACATCAAAGACTGAAGTCTTCCTTTGTATGTGGTCCTTCTGCAATAGAACTTCTGAGCATCCCATAGACATTCCTGTTATCTCACTGATTTCCTTCAGCTAAGATTATTTTCTAATCCTGTGTGAGAGCATGTCAGAGCTTGTTTTCAGTTAGAAGCAGGCAAAAATGAGCATCTGCCTTATAATATCATGTCAGTGAGAAGTTGGTTCAAAAACTGTAATTTGTGTCACCTAGCAGTTTATCTTTCCTCTTCTGTCGATGTACCTCTGACAAACCAAACTATGATAAATCAGGTTTCCTGAGTCTTTCTTTAAGATTGTCTTATTTATAAAGCACAGAATCTCAGAATGGTTGAGGTGAGGAACAATCGTCTGGTGCAATCACTCCTGCTCAGGTATGGATACTTAGAGCCACTTGTCCATTTCTGGTCAGACTCTATCTCAAAGGATAGACACTTCACAACTTCTCTGGGCAAGTTTGTCTAGAGTGTGATCGCCACCCCACCCCTACATATTAGTGATTTATTGGTTTCAGATGGACTGTCATGTGTTTTCATTTTTACACATTGCCTCTTATCCTGGTCATCCTAGGCTTTTGAGAAGTCTTAATTTAATCAAAGCACTTTATATATATATATAAAGAAGAGACTATTTTGTAAATAATTGATGCAAAATGCTCAATTTTGTAGAACTCTGTTAGCAAATAAATGCTATTTTTAAACTAAACAAAGAAAAAGTAAGTTTGGCCTGCTAAATATGTGCCAGATCTGCCTCTCTTAACAGTATAATTCACAGTCTGATGCCTTTGTCCTTGTTGTTCTTCTGGGTAAATGAATATCAGAAAAAAGAAATTTATTTTCTATCAATTTGTACTTTACAGTAAAGCTAAAGCCTAAAATGTTTGCAGGAGATCATAAACTGAGTTTGTATAACTATCACAAGGGAAATACTTCTCTAATAGTATATTGGTAGTAGGCTTAAACACACTGCTGTCACATACAAGCAAATCTTCTCATTTGTGTTTGAATTGTCACCTAAATATTTCATTATATTTACATTCTTTTTGTGAATTTCAAGGGTACTTAGGTCATGAGCTGGATTATTTTATTTTTTTTAATGCCCTTAACTTTGTAGTTTCTCTCTGATATATACTATTTTAAAGTGGTAGAAAATACACTTTATTGAAAGTTTTGTATTCCTTATTCAAGTAGGACACTCTGAAGCATGACAAAAAAGTAAAAACAGGAGATAATAGAAAAAGGGCAAAAAGGCAAAACAAACAAGCAAGTTTGAGGATGGCATAGCAAATGAAAATGCAATTGCAAAGGAAATGAAAAAACAATCAACTTTCAAAATCTTAGGCTTATGGTAGGATAGAAATTAATTCATACCTTCTTGTGAATTATGGTGTCACTGTTAACCCCTTAAATAGCATTAAATCCATGCAATTCAAAGTTGCATAGCATTTTTTTCCGTGTACTGTATGTAACATCTCCATAGACAGTCTTCTATTCCATACATAGCCACAAATGTGATTTTAAAATGAAAATTGCATCAGGCCACTTACTGAACAAACAAAAGCAAAAATACATTATCTGAATGGAAATTAGGTAGGGATCAAACCCCTCTACAGTATTCTATAAGCATTAGTTTTATCAAGAGACATTATCTAACAGCAAGGTGCATCTGCAGAAAATACAATGTTCCTAACTATTCTGGTGATTTATTTTTAAGTATTGAAGAACAAAGTATTTGTAGGGTCAGCCAGAAGTCATCGTTGATGGGAAATATGTGTGATCACACAGAGATTAAGGAGGAAATACATTCAATTCAGCCAAACATTGCAATTATAGGATTAGAAAATAATAGGATTATAAATACTAAATCTCTGAGGATAAATTCTACCGTTGAGGAGATCTGTGACTGGATCTCTTGATTGTCTGGAGATCTTTTATGCCAGTAGAAGAACCGGAATAATTTGGATACTTCCTGACTTAATTTGGGTATTGTTTCAAATGTGATTTTTTTAACCAAATCTGCTATGCGTTGTAGCCTCCCCAAAGCCTTTTCCAGACTTATTTTTCTATAATTCTGTAGTAGCCTAAGTGTGAATTGTTATTGTAAGGAGCTTTGTTCATCATGCCATATACACAGAGAGGAGTGGAACATAGTAAAATCTGTCATTTAACTTCTTTTTATGAACTAAAACCAGGGTCCCAATACCAAAACAATTTTTTAGGATGGATTGTTTCAGAGAAGGAATGCAATCCTCTGCTGTTTTTCACTCTGTGTTCTCTTAGACAAAACTATATTTTGCATATGATTCTATTTTATATTAGTTTGTGTTTCCACTAGCTATAGTGTCAACTATAGTCAAGGCTTTTTTAATTTCCACTCTCCCCATCCCCCTCCAAAAAGAAGCCTAACATAGAGTCACAGGTCTGTCATTTTACAATGGGTGAGGTTCCGAATTTCCCCTCTTACCAGGCTACAAGGGGCACTGCACAAAAAGAATATACTGTGGACCACAGTCACAGGTTTGAACTAACATGGAGAAGTAAAAAAGTGTCCAGGGGACAGTGTGATGCACCTCAGTTACAAAAGCAGCAAGACTTGGGGATGGATCCTGCATGTGTACAAAAGTGCACTCACCACAGTGAAAAACAGAGGTGCTACAAGTCCATATACTCCTGCAGAGCTATTTTATTGATATTGCAGAGACATGGTGGGATAGCTCATGCAACTGGAAAACAGCACTGTAAGAAAATGAAAGTGGTGCCGCCTTCATACAGCTACAGGAGACAATTACAAAGATTGGAAATGCCAGGGAATTTGAATGGCCTTATATTTTCTAGAAGGGTAATATAGCAAGGTATGAGAAATACAAGAGATTGCTGCAGTGTGATGATGAAAACTACTTGATACAAGTCATTATTGAACAAGTTAGGCCAATGCATTGCTGGACTCATAACACAGAAACAAGTAGGAATTTATTCAGAATGTGAAGAACAACGGGCAGCCTTGGCCATAACAACAAAAAGTGCTTAACATCTGAAATGAAATGATTAGGATAAAGAAGCAAATTACAATCCTGGACTCCAGGAGAGAAGACCCATTTGCTTAATCAGGAATCTACTTGACTGCATCCTGACACCTAGGAGGCCAGGTTAATCTTCAAGGGAAACATCCTCAAAGCACAGGTATGCTCTGTTCTCACATGGAGGAAGTTAAACCAGCATGAAGACAATCAGTACAGATTACTAGAGAGATCCTGATTAAAAACAAATGTCAAAAGGAAGCCCAAGCACTGAAGGATGGACATAGGGAGGCAGTGGTAATACTGCTGGAGGTGAAGCTAGTGAGTAATGAAAACAGAAAACAGGAGAACTTCTAGACATTAGCTGGAGCAAAAGGAAGAATTAAAGAAGTGGAACAAGAAACTTGGTGTTAATAGACCTAGAAGAAGCCGAAACACTCCTTTTCTTCATTTCTTCTGATAAGGTCTGTCTCATCCTCCACAGTGACAGCAGTATCTCAGCAACTTGTGGCCAATGGCTTCTGAAGGAAGTATTTATTCCTCAGCATCCAAACAAAGGGATGTCTCTAGGCTGACATGATTTTAATTGTTTGATCTCTTAAAAGAGGAAGCCTATGTAAAAATATATGTATTAAAAATTGCAGAATGGGAGAGTTATCTATTCTGGTAATAGTTGTGCGCTGGAATCTTGTATCCACCGGAAAATATACAGCAGTTTGGATGTGGAATACATTTGTTTCTAACTGGAAGGACGTCAGTCCTGATCTATGAAAGACAGGAAAGATCATTCTGAGAGGTGTGAATGATTAATAATGACTGTGCATTGTTATTGTTCTGGTTTGAGCTTTCTTTCTACAGTTCTGGGAATAAAATATAACATTTCTATTAGGTGCAAACTCTGCTAGAAAGCATAAGAAAGAAAAGTTAAGAATTTCCTAAATCTGTCAAGAAATGTTCACACAATAAAAGGGTAAATTCCAAAAAAATATGTACCTTTGGAGATAAAGTTTTAAGAAAATTGGAAGAAGCTAACTTTCAAAAATTTAGAGGAAACAAGAGCTTTTATAGTTAGCATTAGCTGTCAGAGAGTAAGAAAAGTATTGGTCATGCCTGCAGAAACTTTCTAAAATATTTTCATGCAAGAGCTGACTTTCAGCAGTTAGATAGAATTATTAGTCTTGTTTTAATCACAATTAAATTTGACTAAAATATGTAAAACAGGGGGGTTTTAGGAGAAAAAAAAATAATTGTATGAAAATGGGGAGATTTCCAAAACTAAAGGTTTTGGTCTGACCTGGTAGATTCACAAAAAGCCTTACCGACCAAGCACACAAGTAGGGAGATCTGAGGTGTTCCAATGCTCCTTTCTCTCCCCATGTACCATGGCTTGACATGTAATGAACTTATGTAGGAAATTGAAAGTCTCAGTCCAAATTTTCATGTGGTGTGTGACCTCAGCCTGGGATCTGAAAATTTCCCATAATTTTTCCTTTCCTTTCCTTTCCTTTCCTTTCCTTTCCTTTCCTTTCCTTTCCTTTCCTTTCCTTTCCTTTCCTTTCCTTTCCTTTCGTTTTCTTTTGTTGGGTTGGGTTTTTTGTTAAAAATGTCTGAATTTATATTGTTGTTTTGCCTGCCTCTCACCCCAGAGATTCTGCTTTGTTATTTCAAAATTTTTAATTATTTTTAATTTATTTCACCTTAACAAAAACATGTTAGTTTTTCAGGTGTGTCAGTTTTTTATGTAATCCAGAGGAACTCTTTATTGCAATATTATCTAATGCAACAGAGACCAAAAATGCATCTAAAATAATGCTCAAAGTGCTTTACAATGTTGACCAAAAATACATAGATGGCCTACAAAAACGCTAATGTAAATTCATCTGCCTTTCCCCATTTGGATCAACTATTGTTTCCTGGGGTACAGATGCATGTATTTTATATGTATAATCATCTAGTGTGAATAATCATGCCTACATGTTGTGTACCCACATTACAAGGAATGCTGAAAATTTCTCTTTCTCCACATGAGGGGTGATGCAGACCCCTTTTTTTTTGATGTCTCCCTGCTGCCTCATTTGATATATATATATAGGGAATACCAGAGTAGTGAGTGGATTAGTCTCTGAGGGTAAGATACCCACTGTCACCTTGTGACAGAGAGCTGAGACAGCATTCACTGTGGACAAAGAACCCTTTTGCCTTTCCTCCCAGCTGCAGTGACTGGTGGTAGCAAAGATGACTGGAGCTAAGCAGGTACAGAGAACAAAAAAAGTCTTCACCAAAGTCTGATCCAATAATTTGTATCTGGCAGAAGAAACACATTATTAGATTTATCCCATATTTTGTTGGCTGACCTCATGTTCACAACTTCACAGCTAAAGCTAAGTTTGTAATGAAGTCAATATGTTTGCCATAGTGACATTTAGCCACTAGTGCCATACAAAGTCCTAAGGGAGTTGGTGGGAATCTTGGCTATAGATAAAATGAGCTCTTAGCTTCATAGGACTAGAGGCAAGGATGGCAATAGTAGTGCTACCTGCATTCCTTAAGATAAAATAATTTTGTGAATGAGTAAAGGGGTCCAAAATGCCGTAATGGAACTATAAAAATTCAACAAAATTGGAAAATGGCCTCCTACTTGCTTTGTTTACATACCTGTGAATGCTAGAGGTCAATCTTCCATACATTGACCTTCCACCTCTGCATTATTCATCTCCATTTTTACAATATGTTGCAATAAATCCAGTATTCCTAACAAAATATCCCATTCAACAATGTCTGGAGCATTTTGTAAAGCCGGCAATAGTGCTGGGCAAGATGTAAAGCTTAATATACAATATATACTGGACATAACAATTCCTGCTCCTCAGTACAATTAAAAATAACATTTGAGCCTGGCATCTAGAGAAAAGCTCAGAATTAGATAATGTTCATGTTTCTCACAGTGTTGAGACCTTGGACAACTGTGGTGCAATGCTCTCCTTTCCATCCAGCAGCAGAAGGAAGCAGAGTCCGGTACAAATGGGAGCCAGAGGAGACTGCATGGGCAGACTGAGCTCCTTTGCTGTCTATGTAAATTGTGTGAATAGGTACAGAAAAGCTAGTTGCCATTTTCCTTAACATTTCCAGAAATGAACCTTAACTTTTTTTAACGTCCCAAAATATTTACTTTATGTAGCAGTTTATTGTCTTAGTGATTTTTATCCTGTGTTGCTGTGTTCTGTTCTGAATAAAACCAGAAATTCAAAGAATAAAAACCTTGGAAGGGAGATGATCTCATGTTACTTCAAGACTAGTCAGAAATAGAAGAGAAAAAAAAAATACGGAGAAATTAGGATACAAAATCAGTTCTTTATTTTCCCCTGCAGCTTTGCGTACATGAAATGAGGTGCTGGTTTCCAAACAGAAACTTCACCAAGTGTATACCTTCTTAGATTTGATACAGGTCTTTGAATCTTTGCATTAGTGCTATCACTGGTTCTAAACAAGTATTTCTTACTCTTCATATGCATCATAGCAAAGTGTTAGACTGTCCAAAGCATGTTCATCCTTTCAATGCTTAGTCTGCATTATTGTGTGTGGTCATACAGATAACAAGTTATTCAATGAGTAAACAACAATAAAGTAAGTAAATCTTTGGAACAAACACATACTTTAACTTGTACAATATGCATATTTTGGAGAATGCCTGTTTTTCAGTAACAGAGTTACTGAAGGTACTCAGAACAATTTCTTCTTATTCAGATCCTTCTAAAGACACGAGAACAGACATTCTTCATATGATTTTTCTTTAGGAAAATTACCAAGAGCAAGAAAAACTGATTCTCTGTGTGGGAGGTTCCAGAAATAGGAGTGTTTGGAAATTTATGTGATTCAGACTCCCAGTATAAATTAAAGGTTTTTTAAATTCAAACAGTCTACGGGACACTTCTGAAATGGGCCATAAGTTTTTTTCAGGGGAAAAAGAAGTCAGTTCTAATTGACAATGAATACTTTCACACTTTTACATCAAATTGAAGAGAAATAATATTTTAAAGGACAGTATGTATTTCACTTTAAACAGGGAATAAAATAAATCTTGGAAATGTTTTGGTAATGCAGACTTTGCTAAATATCTACCCTTCCAAGACTTTTTTAAAGCAGTGTTGTTTACAAAATCTGAAGCTGACAAGAACCAGAAGAAAATTAAGAAATATTATCTAGGTGACTCAGTATCAACAGTCAGCTGGTTTCCCTCAGACATTTGGAGGGCTCAGATGAATGGACAGAATGTTTAAAATTGGGCTGCACATAATGAAAGTGCCTTGTTATAATTATTAAACATCCAAAGACAATACAAAGCTCTTCAGAAAAGTACGGTCTGAATAGCAACACTGCATTGACAAATGGGGATCGTAAACCAGCAGGGAATCAGAACAGCATTTCATATGAGTCACTCAGTGCCCAGCCAGGGGAGGTTTTTACATGTGTGTATTGATGTTAAATTGAAAGGAAAGGAAAGGAATGTATAGGTAAATATCTTTCTAACCTTTTCATTGACATTGTTTAGAATTTACTTTCTATCTTCTACAGTTTATTTTCCATATTCAACCCAAGGAATGTATCTTTCTGATATATACCTATACATTAAATCACAAAAGTATACTTGCATGTATTGCATGTTTATGTGTAATTGTAGAAGGAGGATAAGAATAAAGTGTCATGATTCTTCTGGGACTGAACACACCACAAAATAGTATATTGTTACGGTGGTTTACACAAAAGCATCAACTAGGACTCATGGATCTTTCTTTGTGAGTTCAAAAAAGCTTAACTACCTTGACTTAACCTTAGACACCGAATATAAAATATTGGCTAAAAAAGACCTTTTAAAATTATAAATATGTAATGATTTATTTGACCACTTCCTGAGAAATACATAATATCTTAAGAGAATTCAAGCCTCTTGTTTCTAGTACTGCTGAGAAAGGACAGTAGTGGGACAAGTCTCTTTTATGCTGTTCTTGAAAGACAAGTTTCCTGCATGCTCTTCAGTAGGCAAATCCTTAAAGTTGATTGTTCTATGTAATTTTGCAGGTTCTTTATTACACCAGAGAACTCCATAGGCTTTTGGAGTAGATGCCAGGCAAGACACATAAACTTTATTGTTGTTATTGTCCACTTGATAAGTCTGAGTCTCTAATGCCAGACTATTGACTGTTCAAATAGAAAACAAAAAATGCAAATTATGCCAGTTATGAAGTAGGACTTCCAAGAGGGAGATTGATGCTATTTTCTTTATCTCACCCAAAACATAAATGACTTGTGAACTGCACATGTTCGTGTTCAAATGTTTATCACAGAGAACCATATCTGAGTGTCAACATGTCCTCTCTGTATCACTCATTGGTTGCCAGATAATCATTGTACTAGTTCCTTCATATTGTCAGATTTTTTTTTTTTTCCCTATATTTATTCTTTACTTCGGGAGCAAATTAGTGACCAAGAGAATACTGGAAATATGTTTCTTAAAATGGACCTGATGGGAAGAAAAATTGCAAAGATGGATCATGCAAGGCATTGATGACGATACAGGTCTGTCACATCTAACCTGATGTTTCTAATCTGGCCTGAAGTTCCCCGTTGCTACCACTTAATAGCTGTTTAGTAACCACAGAACATGAGCTTGATGTTAGTGAGGTGTTAGTCTGCTCCAGTGGATGACATATGGATATGCAATACTTAATAATGAAATTTTAAGTTGGTTTCAACGTCACGGATTGTGTTCACAAATAAAATAAAAAGGACAACTTGGCTTTCTCGCTTCTTAGAGACCAGATCTAACTTCATGGTGGAAGTAGAAAAGAGCTTCAACAGTAAATGGCAAAAATCTTTACTTCTTGTGGGTGCTCCTACTTCAATTACCTACATTTTGTGGATCAGCTTCCTTGGATTGCTATCAGTGCAGTCCTCTCATTTAACCTCACAACCCACTTCCATTGTTATTCACTAGAGTACAAACAGTTGTTCCTGGAAAGGGTGGTCTTGGTATTCCCCATTAAAAATTACCCAAAAAAGAACAACTGTGAATCACTTTGACTAAAGCCTGTCCTAAATTTAGTCCCTAAACTTAGGTAAACATAACCAATTTTTTTCAATTATATCATAGGTCAGGAAAAAACCCTGTGAGACAGATACATATTTGAAACCTATCTATTATAAAATGGGACATCAAGTTATCTTATTCAGCTTGAGAAGAAAAGTTGGCACCTTCTAAACATTACATTCCAACAAGAACAACCTGCTTTGGCCAAAAGGAGCACATAGGGGTTCACTTACCCATGGTGGATTTTCTCACAGCACTTGGTTAACCGCTCTGCCATCCAGGTACCCTGAAGCTCAGAATTTGTCTCGTGATTTTACACTTAAGAACAAAGACAGCAGATCTCAGGCTTTTGCATGCCTCTATTTAGATAATGTAGGAGAAGTCAGCAACTATCTTTTTTTTTTTCTTTCTTTTTTTTTAAATTTAGTAGGGTCCATTGTCCTTCAGAGCCTTCCATCTGGTATGAAAGTGAAAAGAAAGAAAATCTCCTATTTTCTTTTGGCGTTCTTTTTGTTGTTTTTTGTGGGGTTTTCTTTATTCTCCATTTGTCATTCAATCCATGTACAATCTCCATTTTCTACTGAGGATATCTGCCTATATGCTTTCATTTCCTGGAATTCTTTGCTGGTTCTTGATGCACAGACCATTGCAAGGTATCTCTTCGGACCAGTCCAACTTACTCGGAAGTACCAAAAGAAAGACGTTGTCTATGTTTTGTTAACAAATATAAATCAAAAAACTCTTAGCTGGTGGTATCCCGTTTTAATAGAATATGGTAGAAAACTTCCAAGTGGTAGAACACTGCATCTTACAGCTCTGTTGTAAAGTTTTAACTGACTAAACAAACAAACAAACAAACCAAAACAGAACATAACAAAAAACACACAACGAACCCCCCAGAAAACCCCACCTCAACATGTTTCTTGTTAAATCTAAGTAACAGAGGTAATTGTGGATCTTCAATCCACAACTGAATATGCAACTGGAATGTAAGTATGAGACCCCATCAGCTTAATGTTATTATGTTATTATCATTACTTTCAGCCAAGACACCAGATGCAGTGAAAGATATTCAACACGTGTTTCTTTCTTGCTAGAAGCAAAGATTGAAAGAATTTAGATGTGGTGCTCTCATAGCAAAACTGGTGTTCTTCTTTGATTAATTTTTCTTAAGCATATTCAAAATTTGTGTTCATTCTTTTCTACATCTTCTCATTAGATGAATAAAATTGTAGTCATTTGCCATAGCAATTTTATTGGTTGTTTATCTCAAATGGGTCATTAAAACACAAAAGCTCCCAAAGTCATTTCATACCAACCAAATAAACCAAAACTATATGAAGAAGCTTCACTTTTTTCCAGATGTGGTCTACAGTGATACATATTCCCCAGTTTCATCTGTCTTTATCTGTACTCTTTTTCTGGAACCTTTCTTAAGCTTGCAGTCAGAGAATTTAGACTTTTATCAGGGCCGTATTCCCATGCTGTGCTGGGGAACTACCCTTATCCTATAAGGCCTGGAGTCATCCATAAGATGCATGGACAATTTTCCGCTTCAGTAATGGTTGATAAAAAAGAGGGAATCCTGCACAACTTGAAAGCCATTGCACTCTCTAGTCCAAAAGGAATCTGTATCAATTCTCTGTCCAGAAATAGCTTGCACCCATTGACATCCAAAAGCCCAAGGGTCTTTTATTGCTTTGCCTTGTCTTTTCTTCTCACTGTACTTAGATACAGGAATGAGAGCAACCTAATGAATGCTGCAAAGCATCCAGGGAATACAAGAGCATGTGCTTTAGGAAATGGGATGACATATAATACAACTATTAATAGGACTTCTTCCACAAAGGTATTTGGGAGCCTAGCTCCCCCAATTATCTTTGTGCATCAAGGGCTTCTGCCTCTGTCTCTTGGGAAGGTGATTATTTATAGATAGGAGAGATCAGTCTAAGAGATGTAAGACTATGTACATGCACTCCATTTATCCCAGAAACAGATATTTCAAAGATGTACAGAATCACAGAAAATGCTAAGTTGGAAGGGACCCACAAGGATCAACAAGTCCAACTTGTTTCCTCCACCTCCAGGCATAAGTATAACTTGTAAAATTCTCTGCTCAGCAGAAGTTAAAACTTCTTGCAGCCTAGGAAGCTCTTATTCTGTTCTGCAGTTTATTAGATGGTAAGTCTTGAGAAACAGGGTAGTGGTTTGGCATGGGTGATGACTGAGTACAGCAATCAGGAAACTCACCTGAAACAAGAAATACATCTTGATTACCAAGCATCTTAACTATCCAGGGCAAAGTAAGGGTAAGAAGCCTACTCACATCCAGAGATTTTTCTCAGACTTTCTCCCCATAGTGTTGCATGAGATCTATCAGTTTTCTAAATCTTAAAATATCATATTCCAAATTTTCTCTGTACGTCTATTAGCTTGCAGAGTGTCAGGATGCACTCTCATTCCAGTGGTGAAGCAGTCAATTCTTGGAGCCACTAATGTCCCTTCAGTGCACCAGAAAGTGCAGACCAAACTTATAAAGCATGAAGCGAACCCACTGAAATACCTCTGTTGGCTCTGAAAAGTGAAATTTCACTCCCTCATTTCCCATACATCTCCCATCACTCCTGAGGTAAAACAAAACAAAACAAAACAAAACAAAACAAAACCCAAAAAAACAAGCAAGCAAAACAGCACCAAACCACACAACTGAACAAATCCCATTGATGAAGCTACCTCTGCAAAATCTCCCTTAATTACATGTCTATCATCAAGGTAGCCACAGAAAAGGATAAAAACTCAAGAACATACACACATACACTATGCTCTGGTTATCAGGATTGAAAAATATGCATGTAACACCATAAATGTGCTAATGAGTACCTTCATTTGAAAGCAAGCAGAGATCAAGAATGCTTCTTGAGGTTAGAGACAACAATGGTGAATGAGTGTATGTATTCTGTGTGAGGCGATGGACGTCTTAAGCAGTTCTGTTAAGTCTGTTACATATAGATTAACAGATCTGTATATTCTGTCTTTGAATATATAGTAGTGTTCATAGAAGAGCAATTTACCAAATCCCTGTTCCCCAAAGTGTTTTTAGGAACATCGCTTTATCTCTTCACAAACTGAACAGAACTTCAGTTGAGGAGGTGAGGACTCCAGGCTCTCTGTTCTAGTGGAAACACCATAAGCAACATCACTCCCAAGTCAACTTGACCTGAAAATTTTAGAAACATGAGTAGCTTAAACATCTAAGCAGAAATTTACATTATCCATTTTAGTCCTGAACACAGGCAGGAAATTCAACCTGTAAGTTCCATCTCTCTACATGTGGTTAAATTCATTCTTCAGTCATAGGAGACAGTCTCAAGTAAAAGGCTGTTTAAAATTAAATTAATTCTCTTAGCTATTGGAGAAGCCTACCTAATGACAAGAGGGGAAACCAGGGGATTCTGGACATCTGATTTATCTTACCAAGCTGTATGCTGAAGTTGGAAGGGATAGTAATGCCGCAAAATACTAAATTACTTGGCATTCTATAAATAATAAGACTAGAGCAGGAGAAGTAGAGCTTCTTTGTTTTCACAGAACTTGTAGGGAAATAATTAATTTTCTTTCTTTCTCTGTGGTTATTCACAAAGGGTTAAACGCAGTTCACATTTGTGTTTTCTTCGTCTATTAATTTCTGACCTATTTCTTTCTCCTGCAACTCATGATGGTGTCTACTTTTCGTAGGCATTCCATTATTCTAAAATCAATTGCAAAGGGAAGATAACTGCTGAAAATGGAAGACTACAGCAACAGCTCTATACCTTATATAGTACCACATTGTTATTAAAGGGCCAGGAAAAAAATAACGTGTGTATAATGAGAATTGAATGTTCTTAAAGCTCAAAAATAAGTTGCTTAGATTTGCATTGAAAATCTTGGTCCATTTTCTTCTCTGTTCTCCAGAATCTTCTTAATGTGACATCCAGGGAGTACATCTTATGACCAGCAGTCTTCATGGGCTGTCAGAATGTTCATGAGTAATTTGTGTAGCATTACAAGGCTGCCCATAGGAAATTCCATTCTCCATGCCTTCCATGCAATAAAGGCCTCAAACTCAAAAAGTCTTTGCAAGTCGTCGCACCTTTAAGGCAAGATTAGGCACTATCTTTAGAAATAAGCTTAATTTTTGTTGTCGCTGGTTGTTATTTAAAATATCCTTTCTAATCTAGAAGCATTTATACTTCTAACATTTATACAATTAACAATTACACATATACAGCAAGTGATGATATCAGCATAGACACTGAAGCAAAGAAGTTCAGTGGCACGTTCATGCTCTGAGCGAAGGGGCAAGAGTTTTGCACAATTCCTGTTCCCCATCATGAAAATGGAGCCTTTATTCCACAGTGTAGATAGATTATGAAAACAGATAAATGAATTTTTCTAAAACCCTACCTATCAACGTCCTGTGTTTGTAGGTGCTTATTTTACTAGCTTTATTCAAAGTCTGGAATTTCTAAATGTCATCTGTCAGCTATAGAAATCTCTCCCTTTTAGCTGAGGGACAAAAAATAAAAAAAAATAAAAAAAAATCCAACGAACTCAAAGCCTGTGAATTACCTTCCTCCTATTTTTCTTGTTTCACTTACACTTGCACCCCCTTCTTAATTTCTCTCTAAAGATAGTAATTTACAGTAACACCTGCTGGAGTGGTAACAGTAGTTAGAGCTCTCCCATAATGGTGTTCTGCCAGCGCATAGAGTGATACAGATCAGCTTCTCTGTCCTTCTCATTGCGCACTTCTTGGTTACATCCTCGCTCTCAGAGATGACCACACTCTAGAGCTTCCCTCATGCCTAGTGGGGCAAGACCTAGGTGCTTGGTCCTATTTGTAGTTGTTAAGGACCTTGACAGACCCATGGAGCTGTGAATAAAATCAATGTCTCCCTAGTGACAGATGGTCAACAGGCTTAAGTGAGTTAATGCTTTGAGCACAGGCCAGATCTATTTTAATTACTAACCCCCCTGTCATTACAGGGTCTCTCTGTCATGAGCTGTTACTCTGCTCAGGTAGTTCGTTTTAGTACATAAACCATGCAGTTAAATATCTGCCAACTTAAAATGCATTATTTAAACAACCTTAAAATCTTCTCTGCTTTAGCTTTTTCAACCTTTCTTAGCAAAACCTGTGCATCATTTGTATGGATTTATGGAGATATAAACGCCTAAAGTAATGTTTCAGCACTAACAAATGTGGGTAGATGTGACTTAAAAACAAGCTGATCGTGCATTGGAACAGCAAAGACTGGAGGATTAATGCAGTCAGTGAAGATGAAAGTGTAGGCAAATCTGCAGGGAAAAAAATAAGCTTGCAAGGAGATCCTAAACAAGTTGAACATGCAGGAAATGTGTAAAGATTTGCCTTCACCAACGTGTTCTTTTTTAAATAACCAATAGGTATATAACAGTGCCGTGAACATGTAAGTTGCTCACTTTTAGGTATGCCTGGCCTGATTTCCTCAAAAGAAAAGTTTTACAACCCCTGTTGTCTTAAGGAATTTAGTGCCCACATCTTAGAAAAGTTTTTAAGGAGTTCAGTAGGGAAGATTTCATAGAGCATGGAAAAAAAATCCATGTGGAACTATAGCTTCCTCGGATGTTTGCAGCTGGTCTGAGCGCAGGTCTCACAAAGCGCTTCTGCAATATTTTCTTGTTAAGCGCACATGCCTTTTCTCCTACTTGAACAATGCCAAAAAGTGATAACTCAGACTCTGAAAATTGTGCTGACAGTCAGCTGTCACTCATTGTCCTTTGTTCTGACAACCTCAGGCATTCAGCAATGGATTCATGAGTTTTCCCCTTTCTCTTTATTTTTAAAGGAAGTGGGGGATGGGTGAATATATCAGAGGATTCAGCCCTGAATAGACTTTTGTTTTACTCTTTCTTTTGCCTCCTGACTGTGTCAAATGCAGTGTGTCTCTCATGCACTTTTACTCTTTAGAGAGCCTTGACTGGCCTGGCTAGTTACTATTCAGAATCAAGCCAAAGTGGATAAAATTCTGCTCTCTGGCTTGCTGAGACTGCAAATAAATAATTAGACTAAATGCTCAGTATTGGGAGGGGGAACAGAGAGGCGGGAGATTGTTAGGGAGGGAATAAGACTTTTACAGCCTTTATTGTTGGAATCTGCCAATATACTTTATAACTTTGAGATGAGAGGAAATTCTATACA
Organism: Grallaria varia; assembly: GCA_013396735.1. NCBI lineage: Eukaryota > Metazoa > Chordata > Aves > Passeriformes > Formicariidae > Grallaria > Grallaria varia. The sequence continues at coordinate 41,801 of VWZG01010616.1, forward strand.
CTGTTAAGCATATGCGCTGGTTAATATACTTGTAGTGTATTTTCTTGGACAGCTCAGCCATATACTCTACTCTCTGAACTGTAGGATTTGCCATTTAATGTAACAAGAAACAAGGGATAAATGTTAGCAGTGAAAATGGAAAATTCATCTTTCCCTTATAGGTAATTGAGATGTTTCAAAGACAGATGTATATGGTAGAATATAGATTCCCATCCCCATTTGAGCCTGTGCTCAGTTTCCTTCACTGCCAAATGCCTTTCCGTGATATCCATATCGAATCCTTTTGTCAACACTGACATGCCTCTGCCCCTATTCTGTGTCACCTCTGAGGGTTTCATTCTCCATTCTGCCATACCCACACCTTCACACAAAGTGCCCTTCCTGATCTGACAGGATTGCAGAACCATCCTCCTGCGAAACCTTTTCTGAGTCCATGCTTTCTATAATATCTCTGAAAATGGATGATTAAGGAGACTGCCTGAGTGCTTGAGGGGTGTGATGATTTTAAACATTTAATAGTATACTGTGTAAAAATATTCTGCAACTAATAGACAAGAGATCATATTAAAATATATCACCTCATCCCCATATACTGTTAATGTGTATATGTATATGTGTACATATATGTATGTGTTTTGGTATAGGTATGTCTATATGTACCTATATTATATACATATATATGAACAACCAGAAATAGTCTATTGCTAGCTTAAGTCCCATGCCTTATATTTCATATCCTCAGTTTAAAAAAAAATAAAAAGAGCAAATAACAAACAACAAATATCAATTCTCCATTAAGAAAAGCATCCAAAAAGTCATTGTGACTGCAACTTGTACCCCAGATGTGTAGACATGGATGGATTTCTCCTGAATCTTCCCTCCTTCAAGCTGCCCTCTTGCCTCCAGGTTCTTTTCTTGTTTAAGTTTTCTTTTTCAATTATTAAAAAGGTTTTTTTCCTGACTTTCAAGGGTCAATATTTCTCCTGCAGAATGGACCCTAATGATGTGACACTCACGTCTATTTCCGCATGGTCTGTTAGGTCCTACTGCCTTTCATGACTTCTGGAGTTCAAATCAGTTCCCTTCCTTTTTCTTTTTCCCGGTTTCTTTCCAGTGGCTACATGTTTAGCTCTTGATTGTGTGTTTTTACCCTTCATATAGCCTGTAACATGTTGAGAAGAAGAAGAAAGTTTTCTCCATGCTCTGTCAGCCTGCTTGGTCTCAATGTCCTTTCTTGTTGATGGCTCCTTGTGAGAGACTGAAATGTTCATGGCTAATCACTCAAAACGCTCGACAATTTGCAAAAGCAGTAGTTGCTTTGCTGATGATGTACAAGATAACAGCCCAGAGGAAGAGGGCATGTGCACCCAACATGGGAGGCTACAAGCAAGAGTTTGAGCCAGATAAGGGAAGAAGCAAATAAGAAGCAGATCCTGCAGAGGTGGGAAGAAGCAGATCCTGCAGAGGTGGGGTAATGCTTTTTATCATGCCAATGTCCTCCCTTACGCAACTGGCGCAGGTGCAAAGCCCTCCCTGGGGAAGGTATTGGGATATTCACATTATCATTCCTTTTGGTGGGGCATAAATCGCCCAGGTATTTCCTTGGGGAAATACCAAGTCTTTCACATATAGGCCTCTAGGTATTCATCCCTTCTGATGGGGCATAATTGGCTCAACTATGTTGACCTAAGAAAGCTGTCATGTCTTAAAGGTTGTTATAAACTAGCAAAGATCCCTGAAGTGCCCCTAGACTTCTTTCTGAGGTCTTGCACCAGAGGACTTTGCATGATCTGCAGAGTTACTTCACACAGTGTAAAACTCCCTCCCCTCCAGGAGAGATAATTGGGTGTTCCCGCCAGACCTGAATGTATATTAACCTACTCAAGTTTGTGTTTCTGGGATTTCCCCCACCCCTAACAGATCAACACTGTGACCATGACTTTGAGCAACGGACATCAAAATTGAAACAATCAAGTCTTATCTCTGGCTCCATGAGTGGTGATACCTTTCTACTCATATAATTTCTTTGTCTTTCTTTCTTTTCTCTTATACATTTTCATAAGTGTTATTTTTATTCCTTTATATTGTTGCATTTCTATAGATAATAATACCCAAAATGGTTGTATACCTTCTTTCCATTGTAACCAAATTGTTTATATATGTATATATTGTTTAAATAAATGTATATATACAGATATATATCTATAAACCCCAGTCATTCAGTGTCATTTCACTCTAATCCACTCCAAGGGATCTATTAACAAGAAGATGAGTTACCTACACCTTCAAGCACAGGTCGTGACACTCTTGCAATAAGGTGTTTGCTGGCTAGGCTCACATGACAGTGGGACACCCCAGTGACTGGATTGTACCCACTGACGTGCACTACCAAGCATTGCTTAGAGATATGCTGCTGAGGATAGTTCACTGAGCTCAGTGCACCAGGACTCGTTCTTGCCACCACCAGCAGTAATAGAAGACATTTGGATGGGATGTCAGCATCTTGTGTCTGCACTGCAAGCAGAATCATTCAGCAAAGCTTGAGGGTGATCATGCCACACATCTACAAGACCCTTGTTAGCAGTAGTGTCCAGAGGTAAGCTCTGGGTTAAGAAAGCCAGTCCTGCATGTGGAACATACTGCAGGCACCTATCCTGTCTGCTGAACCGCTACATCCATCTTTCCATCTTGCCACATCCCATGAGTGACATTTGGCAAAGACAACCAATGTCTTCTCTGAAAAGGTCTTATGTTGACCACTTTGGGAGAAGCTATGCCGTCACCCTGAACTGCACCATATTTGAATTATTAAATAACTTAATAGGCAGTATGGTTATTTTTGTACACTGACACCTAAGCCATACTCAGTTTCTAGAGCTCTGTAATGCCTGATGTTACACCTGATCTAACTGGGAAGAAGGACCTAAATCCAACAGGAGCAGGATTCAGGGATTAGTATTTGTACTCCACCCTGGCAAGCTTCCAATGTCCACTCTTCCTAGAGCGTAGGTGGAAGGAATACGATGTAATAGACTAATCAGTAAAGCTGGAAAAATGAAACAAGTTTTGTGTCTCTCCATCTTCTTTAGAACCTGTACCTCTCAAAGCAGAATATTACCTGATAGTGAGTTCTCAGAGATCAGACAGATATACATCAATTACACTACTTTCTAATGAAAAGGGGGTTAATATCTGTGATGTATAGATGACATCATAGAGGCTGAGAAGAGAGTCCTCTCTCGGGCAAGTGAAACAGAAATCTTCAAATGCACAGAGGGAGGTTGCAACATTCAGGAAGTGTTGACTCCATGTTTTCTTGTTTTTCAGTAGAGTTGTGAATTTTATTGACTTGTCTTCATAGAATATTCTTAGTTGGAAGGGACCCATAATGATTGTCTTATCTTGATAAAGTCCAAAGTTGTAAGCTGGGAAACATAGTTCCCTAGGCCATGTAATTTTCTGTAGCTTTCCTACTAAATGGCTACTGCTTTGTGTGATAAAAGATGTTGCCATTAATTATTAGTCTATCCTGTGCATGTTCTTAGACCCTTAAAACCACAGCAAAGTACTGCAGCAGTTTACCTGAAGTTTTGTAAATTCCTGTCTGTAAGAAAGGCCCTGATTTTTGCTTTCCAGATTACAGGAACAAAAAAACCTGCTATTAAGGACCTTTAAATTGCAACTTTAAAGAATTTCAAGCATAAAGAAATATATGTGCCTGAATCTCTCCTGCTGTTGATGCAGTATGGGAGCTGAAATCAACTTAAGTTAGCAGAAAACTTGTTAATCATCATACTTGCTCTGAAAATAATTTGCCTGCAGATAGGAAGCTATAAACCAACCACATGCTAGTATGAAAACCTCCTTTTGCCTTGATAGTTACTTATGATTCTATGTTACATACTACATTTTTATATATGCAGTATTTTTACAATAAGAATGACTGCCACTTTGATGGTAGCTGAGGCGCTCTGTACTGTCTCCTAGGAGCAAGAAGACATTGCAATATAACAACTTCTTAAAAAAATTGCATTGCAAATCAGAATTTAAGATTGTCAGAAAAGGTTGATCCAGACAAGTCATCTTTCAAGAGTCTTTTAAGCCATACAGAATTTTTTTTAAAAAAACTGTCTTGAAATACAGATGTATGTTACTCTTCAGGTGAACACAATCAACTTTTTTTTCCCCTAGTATTAATAAAAATCCACATTTCTTTTGAATCACTCGATAAAATGAAAGGATATATTTTCAAGAATATGTATTGTTTAAATGTTCCCATTATTATATTTAATTTCTTACAGGATCATGGGATCACAGAATACTCCCAGTTGGAATGGACCTACAAGCATTGTCACGTCCAACTTTTAAGTTAATGGCTGATTTGCTGTTATATGAAATTAAATATATGTATCTGTATTTAAATATCTTTTTGCCTTTCCTGGATACATATATGCTTTTCCAAGCATTTAAGATTATTCTTTTATTTACAAGATCGAGATATTACCCATCAAATGTATAAAAAACATTACTATTCATATGGTTTCTACTTGTATAAAGACATCAGACTGAGAAAATTGTTCCAGTGTCTTGCCTGGTTTTACAGTGTGACTGGTACAGTTATGGTTCTTCACATATGTGAAACCCAATTGACTTCAGTGATATTTTGCAGAGGCTCAGCAGATTTATTTACACAATAAGATCTAGGCTATAATGATCAATTAAAATAAGCAACATAATCATGAAGGCTTATGAAATTCAAAACAGAAATCAACAGTTGCTGCTCCAATAATGTTATATTGCTTTTAAGTATGATATCTATTAAGGTACTTAAAAATAGAAGCAGTTGGATGTTTTGCAGACAGAGAAATAAATAAACACCAACAGAGCAGACGTTCAGATGTTGCAGTTTCTGTAATTTTNGAAGAAAACATAATTAAACCACCACCACAAAACGGAAGTGGGAAAAGTATGATTTACTTGTTAGAATGAAATCCAAAGCATATATAGGTACCTAAGGTTGTACTATCATACCAGTGCTTTAAATAGTGTACATGGATGTTATGTCTACAGGTGCAAATCTTCAGAAGTTATGTCTATGAGAAAAATAGATATATCATTATGTGTAGTTCACTTTACAAGTCAACTTTGTTACTTCGTTTTTATCAGAAGATTTGCAGAATCTTCATGCTGTACTAAAACTCATATCTGCAGATTGGATTTCTCTTTTTCTTTTGTCAGATGTTAACCATGTATCTTTTACACTATATAAATATTTCCTAACATATTGCTGCTATTTCTTTAAACAGGATCTGCATTTTTCTTGGTCCCGAATTCTATGAATTGGATGAAATGAATAGTATGAAATCCATTAAATTACTTTTTTTTTTTCTTCAAGAGAACATTCTACAGTAGGCAGTATAGCGTTTCAGTCATTCCAGAGGCATGTAAACTATCCTAAAAATGCACTGGGAGGATGAAGAAGTGACTGTAGTTCATTATTTTTTGCAATGAACAGACATGAAAGACTACATTTTAAAGAATCCAGTGGCTTAATTTTCTTTGCTAGCTGAACATTAACGCTTCCATTCCAGGGATGTTTTGACTATTTAATGTAGAATGAAATTCTTTGATAAACAATAACTTGATTTTTAGTCAAAAAGAAAACTGGTTTTTGGAAAAAAATTTTTTCTGCTCTGTATTTTTCTGGTAGTAAACTGTAGTGGGTTTCAGCTGTTTTGTTTCAAAATCTTTTGGGTTTTATGAATAACTCCTGAAGTTTTACCAGAACTTGCTGTTGTTGTAATTCCTCCAAAGAGGAGCACTAAAGTAATTAGGAAAAATATCTTACTCCCAAGACACTTTAATGCTCAAAGTCATAAAGTGTCACCTCTCCTTGCATGGATTAATATGTAAAGCCCTGGTTCAGCAAGGCACACATGCAAGGGATACATGATATTAAGCCCAAACAGTAGTTCCACTGACTTTGATGGGTTTACACATGCACTTGAAATTATTTCTTGCTTAAGTGCCTTGCTGCTTGGGGACATAAAATGCTGCTTCAGGTAAAGGAAAGTGGTATAATCTGATTGACTGATACACAGAAGTCCCTCCACAATTTCAAACATTAATTTAACCTTATTTCAAAATCAGATGCTGGAGCTGCAAAGGAATTGGGAACTAACTGGAGGGATGGGTGGGAGTTAAAACAATACTGCTGCTGCTGTTGCCTTCAACTGCATTGGTGTAAGATCATGGCAAGCATAATGCCTTGCAGTTAGCAGATAATCTATCAATGTGTAATTTTTTCTTTTCTTTTCAAAGTAATATTGTTTATCATAGCAAGGTGCAAGATTCTTTCTTTTTTTGCATGGTGATAGTTTTGCTATTCAGACGCAATGCTGACACACAGAGGAAATGACAGATAGCACTACTGTAATAAAAGAGTTCAATCAAAACCAAAGCACAGATGTGTTTTGCATAGTTTTGACCTAAACACCTCTGCAGAATTTTACTAGTAAGATCTAAAAATGTTTGGAGATGACGAATTCTGAAATAGCCTTAAAGATCTGACTTATTATCAAGTGTATTTGAGATGTCTTTATGTGGAGCAAGTTTCATGTCTGTTTGTAAAAGAGGAATTTTCTTTGGTCTTTGTCCATAGCTGCTGAGAGGTTATTGTCTGTCATGTGTCAGGGCTAAAACCAGCCTGTCATAGGTGCAAAACAGTGCAGAGTTTGGGGAAGAAAAAGAAAGGATGGAGGGAGGGAGGGAGAGAGGCAGGAAGGCAGGCAGAAAGGAAGGGAGCCAGGAAGGCAGGGCAGG
>VWZG01010616.1:48845-59809 GCA_013396735.1 Grallaria varia
GAATGGGAGGGAAAGGGAGGGAAAGGAAGGAAGGAAAACAAACAGCTGGAGAGTGAAAAAGCAAAGCTCTAAATGGAAGAGCTTTTAAACAGCCCTTCTATCCGAATCCGGAAGGTCATCATGCCACTGGACTTATTCAGACTGTGTAGTCACTGCCTACATGTCTTTCAGAAAATAAAATTAAAAATTCAGAAAGCTGCTTGTGGAATTATGCTCAGAATCAAGTACGTGTTTTGATCCTGAATTTGATTCTAGCATGAATTTTCCTTTGCTGATTAAGTGGCTTTAGTGTTTTATGAATCAAAATACATCAAAATACCTCATTGAGCTAACAGTCTCTGCCCCACAGATCTTACAGATCAAATCTTCTTGTCTGTGATGTCTAATTTCTGCAATTCCTCCAGATACTCCCATCACAAGGGGCAGAACTGAGTAAGCAGTGTTTATACTAGCCCTAAGGACCATAAAAGAAAAAGATTTTGCACGTTTTTCTTTTCTGCTCCCAGAATAAAATAGGAAATTTTCAGCTTTGCTGTTGCTGAGTAGAAGCTGACGTGTTGCTTTTTTTTCCTAACATCTACTTCTATGTGCTCTACCACCTCTCACCTCAGAGTGAAGTGTGTTTTCTCACACCGAACAATAAAAAAATCCCAACTGAATATCCTATGTGAGGATACGGTATATGCTACACTATGGTAATTTTTAGACAATATGCAACTGGGCAGAGAACTATTCAGTTAGGCACTGCAGTTACTGTTAATGAGGGCTGTTACGGTATAATTGAAAACATATGTTGGCCATGCACACCATCGCAATTGCAGTAGGAGAAAGTGAGATGTCCTTCTGCTGCTGATTAGGACTGATCCTCCCACAATGGAAATGCAGGACTCGAAGGGGTCTTGGGTTCCGGTCTGCACTATGATATATTTGGAACATTATTATATGTTTTTTTCAATATGTTAGACTGTATGTAATTAATAATTGTCCTACAGTACATTGTCCTTTTCCACCAGCTACTGTCTGAATTCATTGATATCATCTCCTTAAAAGTTTGAAATCTCCCAGTGACAGGAATATTAATGTGCCAACACTGTCATATCTATTTCAGCTCATACATATGCAATGTCTTTGTTTTCAAAGATTTATGTCAGACTTTGCTGAAGTGAGGTATTCTACCATTTTAGATAATAGCATGCCAAAGTGATGTTATCAGGCACATTCAGCACTCATTCAAGCAAAGGGGAAGGAGCACTCATTCCTTCATAGCTTAATCAGAAAGAAACTGATATTTATCCTTATTTGATGAAGAAATCTTTCAGGGGGAAACAGTGTATTTTTAGGAGACGATTATGGGTCATCCTGTGGATTATTTTTTAATTAAGAATGGATGATTTGTGCCCACTCTGCTGTAGTAAATGTCTTGCTGCTAATGAAGTTTAAACAGACTTACTTTATTTAATTACAGCTTATCACTAGGGTAAAATGTGGAATTGTCTTTGATCCACATGTAGAGTGGTAATCCTTGTGGCAGATAGCATCTCTTATTCCCTCAAACTCTTTTCAGTTTTTCCAGGAGGTCCCAGCTTAACTAAGGGTTAATTGAGATAGCTGGACTGGTGTGATTGATGTATTTTTGCTCAGGGTTGCCATCCTGCCTTTCCAAAGACTTTCTTTCTCTCTCCCCTCTACCCCCTCCTTCTCTCTTCCTCTCTCTCTCTCTCTCCCCACCCCTCTGCCCACACCATCTCCCCCACCTCCCTGTGCAATCACCTTCAGGCCACGTAATGTAGTAGATGCCTGCTTGTTTGACATGAGGGACCCGAGGGGTCCAAGGTCCTGCTGGCTGGAGGGAGATCAGAGGTTAGGAGAGGGCAGCAGAGACCAATGTAAAGCAGAAGAGGGCACTAGTAAACTGACCTATTTCAACCACAACTGTTTACACTCCAAGCAGAACCAAACGATTGAATATTGACAGCAAAACTCCACTTGGTGAAAGAATAATTTGAAAGGTATTTCATTTTATTGTTTCGTTTTAACTTTTATTTAGTTAATTTATTAATATAAAAAAATCCTCACATTCAAGAATCTCAAGAAAACCTTTGACTTCCAGCTTTTTAAAATGTGGCAAGTACATCCAGTGGAAGTGAAAAGCTGGCAAAAGAATATGGGAATTCCTATTTGCTGTAGAGAACTTGTGATATTGTAGTTTTCCTGGTGCTTGCTTACAACACTTGCACAACAATTTTCCTTACTACCATATTCCCAGAACTTTCTGAGGCTGGTGAAAACTGTGGAGGAAGCCATCCAGAGAAATCATGATCAGTAGATAGAATCAGTTGCAAGGACTAAAGTTTGTGCAGCTGGTTTCTTACTGTTTTGTACTTTGGAACAAATATTGACTTAAAATTACTGGACATTTATATTCTAAACTCATTTTGTCACTTTGTCTTTTTATTTTGTTTTTCTTTATGAACTACATAGTAAAATAAGTCACCATTTTCTGAACATATCCTAGCTTCTTGTTACCTTCTGTTAAAACAGAGTAACATTGCTTATTTCATTCTTTAAACACAGGATGTCTGGGCTGTTTGTTTGTTTGTTTGTTTGTTTGTTTGTTTGTTTGCTTCAGAGAGTAATGTTAAATGGAAACATTTATCAGTCTTCTCTGAAATATTAACAGCTTTAATTAGCTCAGTGAAAAAGTTGTTTGCTTTTGTTTACAGGAACTGTTAACTTGCACACTGACAATAGAGGCTGAAGACATAGAATATCTTTTTTGTGAAAAATTTAAATAATTAAAATAGAATAGTTTGCAATAATGCGTTAAACATCTGCAGTTTTGTGTCTCCATTGGGATCCATAGCTGTGCTGTAGTCACATCCTGATAACATCTGCATGTTAGTGATAGCTTGTGGTTTAGTCTTTATGGTCTGCTGATGAGAGATTCTTCAAGAGCTCCTCAGTCATCAGAACCACTGTTGAAAATTTTGCTTGTGACATCCTGAAGGTAGCTTCATTTACATTTGCCAAATGTCATAATGCATAAAAATAATCTCAGTTAAACTATTTAACATCCTGGCCCTTTTTCACTTTGCTACTTTGGAGCTTCCCAAATTTTCAGTGCTGAGATTTATTTTATTCTGAGTTACTTCTGCACCATGGATGAAGAAAAAAATAATTTTTAAAAAAAATTTTGTGAGTATGAATAGCATTTTCATTCCTGCTTGCATGGCAACAACAGCTGCATCCACATGAAAAGGCCAGCTTGTTAAACATCATGTAACACTGATTGTACTGAATATTTTAAAGGTCAGGTATTGACAGGCACTGAGCTGCTTATGTTTCCCTAATGGCCATAATTACATCTAAGCTGAGTAAGTAGTCAATAAACAATGGCATTACCTTATGTAGAAAAAGTGTTTATTTTACATTTCCAAGACAATTGGCAATCTCCTGCTTGACATCTAAATGCAGAAGCTAGATCATGAGCTCTTTGATGAATGAGGAGAACAAGGGACAGGTTATGGGTCCTAGAGACCATGAGCCTGTCTGAGAAATTTCAGGTAGGCTGTCACACACAGGCACAAAGTAGATCTTTCTCTAAGTAAAGAATCTTAAAGACAAAAGATAAACACTTTTACTTATAACACCCCTCATGCAATGTAACTTGCAGGTCTGTCATATTTGTAGCCAGAATGTATTCAAGGAATCTGTAAGGATACAATTAAGCCTTAAATTAAAGTAAAGTACTGATGATTTTTATTGCTTACATGCTCTCAGTACTGCTGTGAAAATTAATCATCCCTTCTTACTCGCAAGCACTTTTTCTCACTCTGTGAACAAAATTTCTAACCGTACTTGGAACAGTATAGCAACTTTGCAATCCATTGTTGAAAGCATGTGTAGACCTGTCAAATAATAAATGAAGCTTTGGGAGCCCCCTAGCAACACAGAATAAAGGGGGAAAATGATTTATCAAAATAAATTGTAAAATATTAAAAAATAAGACAAAAGACTGCAGATTCATGCAATTTCCTTCCCAAGCTACCAGCTTTAGTGTAGGTACATTAGTCTGCCAGCTGTCTTGCACTGCAGCAAGTATCACTGGCTGCTGAAGCAGCAGCTTGACTCCTCTCTGACCCAGCAGCAAGAGATCGTGGGACAGCAGAGAGGGACACTTAAACCATAAGCATGCAAGTGAGAAGAAGCTGGTAAATGCCCCCTTGCCCCCTCTACATGAAGCCTCAATGCAAATATTATTTTCATTGCAGTAACTTGCTTCCAGAGTCTAATTCACTGACTATCATTACTTTGCAGCAAAGTGATTTTTACAGGCTCCAGCTGATATCAGTTGGTTTTGGTATCGCACCAATCAGAAGGTATAGTTTTTTTGCACCAGAAGGTTTTCTGTAAAAATAAACTATGGCAGAATGCAAGCATTAACCCTACCTTATAGCTAGAGGAGTGAGCTCAGACAGACTAAATCTCTCATTCAACAAAGACTTAACTCTCTGCTTAACTTTCATTGGACCACACCAATTTAAGTGCATTGCTGGATCACAACCAAAATCACAAAATAAGTCTATAGCAGTTCTAGGACTTGAAACGTGAGTCCCTGAGTCCCAGTCCAATGCTTTAACTCACAGCAACATCCTTCTTCAATTTAGGTCTTAATCTGCTGACTTTTCAATAGAAAGAAACTTTCAAAAGATTTAGAAATTGTCATGATCAATGACATATCTGAAGCTTTTCTGAACCCATAATAAGTGCATTGTTTTTAGAATAAAGAGGAAAAGCAAACTAGTATTTTGCATTGCATCTGTCTTCCTCTGCAGGGGTTCAAAATAAAAAAGAGGGGAACTGCAGATTAATTCATCTAGAAAAGCTTGTCATAGGTCTGAATATTTTCTCATTTTGTTGACTTCCTTCCCAACATCCATCCCAAGCAGGATAACATGGCTTAGTGATGTTTGTCGACATCAACTGATTTGAAGACAATTAAAAAGTGTTTGAAGACAAGAAAGTGATGATTCAACCTGCTTCTCTAAGCACAATAAAGACCAGTACCTTCCCTTGTACCACCAACAGAGCCTCATATTCACTGAAATGCAGTTTCTGGTCAAGAATCTATTCAGTCTGTTAGAAACCTGAACATAGCAATCAACTGCTGGAGGTTTGATTTGCCTGCCCCACACTCAAGAGACAGGTTGAAATTATCACAACTTTTTTTTGTTGTTTTCTTTTTTTCGGTTGGTTGGTTGGTTTGTTTTGGTTTGTTTTTTTTTGTCCCCCTGTCTACTGCAAAGCTATAGGCATATTTCATGCTTGTAGAGTTCACTTTGAGAACTATCATTCTGACCTGTTAAATTAATTTCACTGTTATGACATTTACATGATCAATGCATCCTCAGATATTCAGATGTCTCAGTATCATGGCAGTCAGATGCAGGGTGGTTTCTCTCAGGTAAAAGTGGAGATAATTGTAGGGCAGACATGAATAGGTAAAAAGGTAGAGGGGAAAATCAAACAAACTGGAAAGGAATTGGTTACCTCTGATTATCAGCCAGTTTTGAATGAATGGCAGATTGATTCAAAGCTAGAGAGAAAGGAGTGAGCACAATAGAAAACTGAATGTTAAACCAATGTCAAAGTAGGAAATCCAAACTCTTGGGGTGCTTCTGCATAATATGCCATTTCAAATGCTACTTCTAACAACAAGTATGATGCTAGCTCTGAAACAGCTAACATCTAATGAATCAGTCACCATTTATTTAGTTTCATCGTAAACTGAGTAATTGTCTCAGTTTGGAAATTGCTGCCACAAAGAATAATGAAGCTGGTCATTTTGAAAGTTCACAATTTTCATTACCATAATTGCCTTTCAATTTTACAGCCAGTGAGACATATCCCCACATTATTGTAGAAGTGTGGTCTTCCATTGTTTTTTCTAGTGGTCTGGGAACAGATAGCCTTTTTTAGCAGATACATTACGAACATCAGTAGAGGAAATAAGTCTCCTAAAAACATTTAGTCTAATACTAAAATAATTACAGGAGCAATGTAGGGAAGAACTTTTAGATGGATATTATTCTATGTAGAGTTTAGCATACTATCTATGAGGTAAAGCTTGGAAAGTGGTCAAAAAACCCCAAAGGACTGATGTAGAACAGATACGGCTTGATGTCTTATATTTAAGCATAAAGTGACAGCATCAATCAGCAAAAAAATTAAGAGGAATTCTGGGTCTTGAAGAGAGATGTTACATGTCAGGAAAGAAACTCAGGAAGGAAGAAGTGGTGGTGGTATGAGAGTCAAGACAAAGATAAATGTCTTGCATTTGTGCAGATTAACAGAGAAATGAGAGTTTAAATAGTAAGAAGCGTAATTTGAACAATAGGAAAAGAGGAGATTTCGGGTTTTTTTCTTTTATTTTCAGTAATGTCTTTCCTTTCCTGTCCGGCTTGTGGGCTGTTCTTTTGACTTCTTATGCTGGACATTTCTATTTCCTTTTTCTGTTTGGACGGCATGGAGACACTCCTTTAAGACTAAGCCCCTCATTAGAAGACAGTGTTGAAGGTTTTGCCCCTGAAATTCAGATATCTAATTTTTTGGTGTTACCCTCTTCCCTCCATAAGTGTTTCTTGGCCTGCAGTTAGAACTGGTGTAGCTGAGTACACTAGATGTAGAATCTGGGAACATAGCAGACTCCTGGTAGTGGGACCCAGGAGTGGGGGTTCTGGTAAACCCTGGACCCCAGCAAACCCATTTATATCAAAAGTCTAGTTAAAATCCTGAATTGTTCTGTTTGGGTTGGTTTTGTTCTCGGGTTTTTGTTGTTGTAAATTATTCTTCAGGGGGGAAGGGGGCTTGGGAGGGTTGTGGGTTGTTTTGGGTTTGGGTGTTTTTTTTCCGTAGCATTTCTGCTGCCTTTTTTTGCAACGATATTTTTAATTCCTGGTGTCACTTTGATTTGTCTATAGCAGTTTGTTTTCTACGAAACTTTAGCCCACCAGAATTATTTTGGAAAGAGGTGTCATACAGGGCCCAGAGTAACAGTTCTGGTTCATGTTTCTGAGCATAATGGTGGAGGACCATGTGTGCAGATGCAATTTGTGAAAGTATATAACTGGTGGCAAATTTAGCCATCACACTGCCCATATGGCTGACACAAGAGCACCAGGGTATGAAGGTCACGAGCAAAGCCATGTTCTGTTGTGCCTTTGTTTATAAAACTCCCTGGGCTTACAATACATGACCATACAACTGCTGAGGTGCTGCAGCCTGGGGTGTCAGGGAAATACCAGTTTCATTAGGGTTCTTGAAGCCTATCATGTTACACTTCAGAAGTAGCGACCAGTTTATTTAAAATAAAGAAGCTTTGACCTTTCTCCCCTTTTGAAACCAAAACCACATGAAGATAAAGTGACTCATTTCCGGCTTTAAACAAGCTCTGAGAAACATTTCTTTCCCAAGTACAGTTTGTGCACTTTCTCTTCTCCCCTTTGGCATCTCTTCACCCTTCCCTGCCTTTTGCATAAATATCTCATTCCCCTCATGTTGATGTCAATGTATTTATTACTTATATTCACTGTGTAGTTCTTTTTCACTTCTAGTTTTCTTTCTTTTTCCTTCCTTTCTTTCCTTTTGTCTGTGTTGTTTATAACCATGACCCTTGATCCTCCAAATCTTAAAACAGCTTGGCTTTCAGCAGCTAAATCTGACAAGGTCAGCATTTTTCTGTTTATTCTGAGAATGCTATTTACCCTCTGGGGTTTTAAAAAGTAGTTCTATAAAACATCACTTGGAAAAAAAGTTTGTAGCATTCAAAGACTTTCGTAGACCTAATGCTCAGCATAGAGTAACTTTGAATCCTTATTGCAGAACTCAGAAAAATTCAGCTTGATTTTCCCCCTCCCTGAATAACATGCCTACACAAATGCATTTTCCAAGAATGTGCTTAGGGCCCACCTAAGCACACTAGCAACTTACTAGCAGTTAGCATAATCTTTTGCAGCAGTGTAAAATATAATGAAATCAGACATACTGTATGAAAAATTAGTTCCTAGAATAACCTTATTTTTACACAACTACAACAGAGCTGTATTTTTTCATTTGGGGTTTTTTATTGAAAATAAATGTTTGTTATGTCAGCTTTCTGTCAAAATATCAAAGAATCCTGTAATCTTCACAAAGTAAGAATATGACAGAACCAATGATATAAAACTAATTTGTCCTTGGGCTAATACACAGATTCTTTGTAAGTGTGTTAAATTTACACCCACTTAGAACAAGTCAATTTAAACAACCTCGAAGATTTTCAAGAAAGTGATTGCTCAGACACAAGTATCCCCAAGGCCATGTTAAAATGACACTGCTGTTAGCGCCTTTTGGGAATTGCAGAAAATTACAGATTGTCCCCCTGCAATTTCCTTTTTCCTTTCCCTCCCTCTCCTCTTTCCTCCAGCTCTCTATTCATTGAAAACCAATGGGAATGAAGCTCTGCAGTATAAGCAGAAAGTGGGGATGCAAAGAATGACAGAAAAACATCTGCAGCAAAACTGGAGGATTTCTGTGAGTGAATGAAAAATCCTGCTGTTTGAGAGTTTGCTTTATAGGCCTTATGCATGCCATTTACAGAGACACAGTAGAGAAACCTGCCGGCAGCAGTCAGGTCACTACAACGCAAAAAATTTCTTCTCAGAGCAGCCTGCTAGAAAAAGAGATGGATGGACAGAGAGAGAGAGAGAGAGNCTCAGAAAATCTTCCCACAATCTCTGAGTATAGATAAGATGCAGACTTCAAAATCGTTTGCCTCTGGAGAAAATACTTTCAGAAACATTTTTACAATGAACTTTGGTGTTTTACCCTACTCAGTACTACTCAGTTTCTCCACTAAGAATGTTTCTCAGGAGGCTGAGATGTCCTCCACCATGACAGCACAGTGCTCATCTATCTTTCACTTGCCCCTCTGTGCTTTCTACAGGGAGGTGAGATAAATAAGAGTAAACATTTGAAGAACTGCCCTGAATTTTCCGTGCTTTTTCTTACCCTGAAGGTAAATTCTTCTGAAAAGTTTGGTAAGATTCTGTTTGTCTGATTTCCAATTAGCCGTCCACATAGTAAAATATTTTTCATATTTTAAGATTTTTTTCAGGATGCTGTACTTTCTGGCTTAGATAATGTAAAAATGGGTGCTTTTTTTAGAAGAGATTGCTTTCTGGAAGGAATGTATGCTTTGTTCAGTTTGAAAAAGAGATGGAAGATAAAGAAAGCTGAAACCAAGTAAATGTTGCAGAGAAAATATTAAGAATATATAATTTTTCTTGCTGATGGGCTGAATTTTGGCTTGCAAAGAACTTGTCTGTGACTATTTAAAACATGCTGAAAAGAATGGGGACATGAGTGTAATGTTTCACAAACACCCTGCTACTAGTGGTTTGCTGTGAAGTTTTGATAAATCACTACTGTTCTCTCTGCATTGGAGTGGCCACGTCCTTTATCACAGGTCTTTGAGGAACCATTAGGTATCCATGCAAGATGTTTTCAAAGTCCATTTTTTTACTGCCATGATGATTCATGGCATGGAAGAAAATAGTTACATATTTATCTGGCAATTAACATGAAACCAAATTATTGCACAAGAAAAGAAACCTCTTTGTAACAAGGCTTAATCCAAAGCCAGAACGAGTTAACAGGGACAATTTTGGTATGTTTGAGTGAATGGTTTATTCTCATATACTCTGCCTCAGAAAAATCTGGTGTAACTATGAGGCAAATTGATAGATTTCTCAGAATCTCTCGTCTGATGGAGAAATACAGCAATAAACAAGCAAATGTTGGATGCAAGATAGAGGACTAAGTTGTAATTGCTTTAGAAGGCATAAATTTCAGTTTAAAGGAAACCAAGTTTTCTTCATGAAAATTTTACATCTGGAATGTTGTAATAGCAAAGTTTTAATCATTATTTCTTCATGGCCTTTTTGAAGTAAACACATTACAATGTTTTAACATTTTATACAAAACCATGGTCTAGACATGTACATGTACCAGTGGAATGAAATCATTAATAATCACTATCTAAAATGAATTACATTCCAAAAGTACAGGCTAATGATTTATATTTTTTTCACGGGACTGATCTCTATCAGATTGATTTATGTAGTAGCCAATCATGTTTCAGTAAACTCCAGCATGCACATGCATCTTTAAGTGATGATAATCTGTGATTGTCAATTTATTTTTACACCAGAAGCCAAAAAAAATTTTAAAAACCCACCCCAACCTTCAAGAGCATGAGTATGTTTCCCCAGCAGAAAAACATGCAGAAAAGCTAACTTCTCCTCTTTCCCCTTAACTTCCATGTAGCATGCATGCCCAAATTAATGTAATGGGATAGAAAAACACATATTCTGAGGGGGTAGGGTTAAAAACTGCATACTTTGCTATGACAGATGATAAAGAAGTTTATTTTTTACTTGCATATTTACATTATTTACTTTGGTAAAATGTGGATGGGTTTTTTACATTACATTATTTGCTTTGATAGTAGTTGTTTTTGTTGGTAGTTGGAGTGATTGGCAGCTTCAAGCTGTTCTGCTTAATTGGTTTTACACTTAGCAAAATTTTATGTCTGGAAGACACTGTTTCACAAATGAATCAAGTGTGTAGATATGTACGTGTATGTGCAAGAGGGACAACTGGTGAAAGAATTTTTTCAATCAGATGCACTACCCATTCTGTTGTGCTTTTATCTGTATCTCCTTTGCCTTGGTTTGTTTCTAGCTGTTTCTCAGTTCTTCTCCAAAGGAGAAATATGGTGTTGGTTTGGATTAGGGCTATTTGTAGTATCCTGTTTATTTCACAGGAAGCAGGGGATATGATGGAGTCTCAGGAAAAAATAAAGAAGAATAGGCCAGAGTACATCCGAAGTTCATAATTTGTTTTTGTATAAAAGGAAAACAAAA
>VWZG01010617.1:4648-59178 GCA_013396735.1 Grallaria varia
GCTGCCTTGCTCTCCCCCCTGCCTCCATCCCTCGGCCCGGCCCTGCCGGGGGTCCGGGAGCGGGGCCGGCCGGCTCTGCCCCCCCTCACCGCTGTGTTTCTCCCCTCTCGCAGTCAGCGTTACCGTCGGGGGCAAGCAGTACCTGCTGGGGCTGTACGACACGGCCGGCCAGGTGAGTGCCGGGCGCTGCCCGCCGACCCCCGGCCCCTTCCCCGCCCGGGGCCATCCCTAAGTTATTCGCGGGGCTGCGGTCCGGGCTGCGTGGTTCGGGGACGGGCTGGCGGCGCGAGAGGTTGGTAAAACCCAAATTTAAAAGAAAACCATCGGTCCAGCCCCGATTCCCGAGGGCGGGCAGGGGCAGACGGGCTGTATTTTTAGCGGTGCTGGGGCCGGGAGGATGCCCTGCTCCTGCTCCTGCTCCTGCGGGGCAGCGCTCCGCGCCGGGCATCGCCCCCGGCCAGCCCCGCTCTGCCCGCAGTGCTGACCCTCTCGCCGGCCTCGGGTGGGGAAATGTGCCCCGTGCAGCACACAGCGAACACGCTGCCTCAGCCACCTCGGGGCGGATAGAGCCAGGCTGCCGCAGCTTGCCTTGTTTGTGCTTTACAGAGCGCAAATAGCTACAAGGAGTTGTTCAAACTGAGCGTGGAAAATAATAACGCGTAATTCTCAGCCACTGCCTTTGAGATAACCCGTGTTTCTCCTGCTATCCCAGACAGTTCAAGTGATTCATTTGGTTTAGATTCCAGCTGATTGTGAAATATACTGTCATGTCAGTGTGGCTCTTGAGGAACTTTATGATGGATAAAATGCTGGGTGTTCGGAAGGGTCACTGGTGTAGTGGTATCTAAAGGTTTCCATGACTCAAGACACCTCTTTATTAGCTTAAATTGCACAGCACCAGCCGCGGGCCAAGCACGGTCTCCGGGGTCAGAGTGCTTCCATCTTTCTGGGGATGCCTTATTGGACACAGTTTGGGAAGAGCTTGTGACTCCAGGAGGTGTGGAGCATATATGGAAGTGCTGCGTGGGTTTCTGCAAAGCTGCGTATTTGTTATGTTAAAACTTCTTCTTGCAGCGTGAGCATGTGCCTTGGTCTCACATGACCTCGGACATGCTTCCTTGTTGTAAAGAGCAACTAGTAAGATAATCTCACCGAATGTGCATAGACTGAAGCTGTAACTTTTAACCATGTTATTCCTAAACTTAATTGAAGAACTGCTGCCTGAATTAGTGTACCTTTTTAAATCTGCATATAGCTGTAAGTAAGGGAATCAGCGTTTAACCAGTCTTTTACATCTTTGTTAGACCTGAAATCAGTAATATAATTAATTCCATGAGAATTGTAGGAAATAGCCCCATTTCCAGAAAGCTGATACCCTGAAGGGTGAGACTCTTCCCACAAAGGCTGACTTCATGGTTGTCATCTCACTGACGTAAACTCAAACTAGTCAAATTTATGCCAGCTAAGTGCATTTTTTATTACTGTCATAGTCCTGTGTTTCAGTAGTAATTGATTCAAAACATGGCTTGTAAAATGTTGCTTAAGTAGGTTACAAAATGAGGATCTAGTGCTCAGACAAAGAAAGCATTTGGTTAATATGCAGCTGATTTTCTTTTTTTATAATGAGCATTGGAAAGTGTGAAAGCAACACTAGCACAATGTGCACATATTTTATTTGGGGATGCCATCTCAAGCTACTTCTGCTAGTCTTGTTGCTAGTAATAGGAGTATGTGTTGTTTGCTCTGTGTAACCTTAATTAAGGTAGTTTTCTGGTATGCCACTCTGCCTGAATGCGCAGAATACAATCTCAGGTCACCCTTGGCCTCCTCAAAAGTTAGTAGGGTAAACTGGTCAGTTTGCAATAAACAGCAAGTGAAGGTGTTCCTGACCAAGAAAAACTTTTCAGTGTGAAGTTGTATATCCAGAGGTATAGAAAGTTGAGGCAAGCTTTTTTTTTTCAGTTTCTGGAAAGAGCATTTTTTGAGGTACTTAGGAACAGATCTTGCTGGCCTGATTCTGAGGACTCTCAGCTCTCATAGGATGTTTTAATGAGGCTACTTTACAGATTTATCTGGCCTTGGCAAAACTCTCCTTTTAGTCAGAGCTGTGTCGCTAATAAAGTCTTTACCACTATGCCCATCACACTTCAGCATGCGTGGGGAACTGGTGGACAACTGAGGCTGCCAGTCCATCAACTTCATTCAGCTAAAAGCTGCTTTGTCAGAGTGGGCTCACAAGTCTGTCTTACCAAAGCTATGCAATAACAGAAAGCTTACTTTAAAGCTCATATATATATATAGTAGAGAGTAGAAAAGACATGAATTGATGATGCCTTCTCTCTGTTCAGGAAACAACATGCTGCATCTGGTTCATGCCTGCTGCTTGCACAGACTTCTGTATGGATCAGATTCTTTGCTGCCCAGAGTTAGGATGTGCCAGCATACATCAGTGCTTTCATTTCTAGTTCTGTCACCCCCAAATTGTTTTACTATAAAATACTGGCCTGATAGTGTAATTTTATCAAAACTTGGTAGTGCATGATCACTGTGGTATCTGAGCAGTTCACAGCCTTCAGGATGTTTATATTCCCAGCTCTGGACAGAGTATAGGTACCACCTACAGCTCTCAATTCAGGTGGAAGAGGAGTGAGGGGGTAAATTAAGGTTTAGACAGTGATCTACTCAAAATCCATGCAGGAAGTCCATGGCAGTGCAAAGATTAAAGACCTTTTGATTCGTAGCTGGTGCACAGTAGGCTCATTGCCATGAAATACTGACTTATCAGTGTGTGGGTCTCTTTAACTTGTGTGGTTATGTATTTAGCAACTTGTGACAGACTTTGCTTTGGCAGAGGTGTTGCAAGCTTTTGAGTTCATGCAGTACTCATTTTTGGCTTGCTTCTTTAGAACACAGACAGGATCACATGTAGTAACTAAAACGATGACATAAGACCTCACATCTTTGTGAGTTTAAAGTAAGTTGAGAATAAATCTATTAAAATCCCATTTTCCCCTAGTTATACATAGCAGGGAAAAATGCCACAAGTGGTTCACAAAGTTCAGTTTATACACAGGCCTTCGGGTGTGTGTGAGTTCAAGGCGGCTTTTCTCTGGCTGAAAATACAGAGGGTCTGGTTCAGCAGAAAATAGCCAGTACAGCTGCTGGGCAGTGGAGGCTCTCGGAGCCCATTTGGGTTTGCAGCTGTGGAGGCAGCCTCCCGTGTCAGGGAGGCGGGTGGGAATTTAGTGCCATTCCTCCCAGAGGTGGAGCCAGCAGCTCCTTTTAGACTTGCTGCTTGCACTAAGTGGGCTTAGAGTGGGTCCTGGTTTCCACAGGAAGGTGAGATCTGTGGAACCTACCTGCATCAATGCACTGAATGAAGTTTAAATGTGAAGTGCTTGTGATACTGATGATTGTATAGCTTTGGCTTTGTAGCTGCCTGTCTTGCTCCAGGAGACTGTGTGTCAGTACTGCTCGTCACTGAGCAGGGCTATGTGGTAAAATCAGCTTGGGAAAAGAACCATGGCTTCATCAGGGGTCTGTTAATATCACCACATTGGAGTGCTTTTGAACTGGTGACAACTGATTATCATTTTGATCTTCCATAATACCAGAAGTGATACTGCCAACTCTCATGATATTAACACTTTTGGAGAAATGTCTGTAAGCACTAAAAAAGAGACGTGCTGTGTGTCCCCTTGCCATGTCCCAAATAATCGGTATATGTGGGAGGACACACAGGAGTTGCCTTTTGGGGATTTCGCTCTATAGTGAAGGCTGTTATTTAAAATGGCAGTCGAGGATCTATTCTCCTGCCAGTCCCTTTTGCTGTGGGATTTTCATTTGTGATGTCCCTTTCCTCTAGTATGTGCTGACCTCATACAGGAAGAAGTCCTGCTCTGCTGCTGTGTCTTTGCTGTGAAGGATGGTTGGGACCTAGAGGAAGGATGGGGGGCAGGCTACAGTAGCAGAGCTTGTACTGCTCCTCTTGCTCTGGGAAGAGATGCTGAGGCATAGCATGG
This sequence comes from Grallaria varia, assembly GCA_013396735.1. Lineage (NCBI taxonomy): Eukaryota > Metazoa > Chordata > Aves > Passeriformes > Formicariidae > Grallaria > Grallaria varia. The sequence goes on from VWZG01010617.1 coordinate 8,671, forward strand.
CTGTTTGGTGCAGGTTTGGCACCAAGCCAGCATCTAGGCAGTGCAGAGAGGGGTATGGTGAATCTTACTATGCGGCAGTGCCTCATAATAACATTTATATTGCTCAGCATCACTTACCATTGTGATATTAGTGTGGCCTGGTTGGACAAAGCTGAGGAAACTATGTTCCTTGTCTTTTCACTTTTATATCTCTGCCTTAAAGGCCCTAATTTGTGGTTTGATACAGTGAAGCTCTTGGTGCCTTCTTAACTGTCACCAAACCAGTACCACAAAACACTCTAAGCACAAGAGCAGAACAATTCACTTCCTGGTACTTCTCAGCTCAGATACCGATGGTCACCCTTGTTGCAGTCACAGTCATCTTAGTCCAGATAGACTGATTTTTTGGTTGTAATGAAAGCCCTGAGGTTAAAAGCAATTTTATGTTAGAGTTGATCAGGTTGCTGAAGTGTATAAAGCTAATTCACATATTAGGAAGATTTCTAATAAGGTGACGAGTAAAAACAAATAGTTGTAACTGTGCATATGCCTGTGTGTGAGGTGTGGTTATTAAAATTGATGGTCACCAAACTTGCAGCAGTTGGTATAAATAAATAGCAGTAATCTTTATACTCCTTGGTGACTGTTTGTCTTGGCTTTGGTAGGTAGCCCTGGTCTAGCAGGTACTGCTCCGGTATCCTACTGAGAGGAAAAGCAGTTGGGGATCCTTTTGGCTGGTCTGTTGTGAAATAGAAATGTCCCTCCTCAGAGTACATTGCTCCCTCAGAGTTGCCCTGACCAGGCAGCCGTAGTGCCAAATGCCAGCCTGGAGCAAAGCAGTCTCACACAATGCAAAGCCTGCCATCCTTTACTTCAGAGTTGTAAACACCAAGATCTCTAATGTGATTTTGGCAGTTCCTGACATGAGATATTAGCAATTAAGATCCCGTCTTCTTTCTGTCCCCTCCTGTGCCTCCCTCCTCCCACATGCATTTTCCTTCGCTCCCTTTACATGTCCCAGCCGAGCTGGCAGCTGGCGCTGGGAAGCTGCGAGCTCATGAGCTCACTCCCGGCTGGCGTGCTGGCCTATGAATAGCTCAGCCTCCACTGAAGCTGCTCTGTGCCTCAGGATGTTGCCAGCCACGTAGATTTAACAACTGGATGTATGCAGATAAAATAAAAACATGCCTAGAAGCTCCCTTTGGAATTTAAGGTTTTCAGTGCAAGAGGAGGTGAAGTGCCTGAGCTTACAATCTCTCTGCTGAGAGTTCTCTAGACAACAGTTTAAGCAAAGACAGGCTTTCCCTTTAAAAGGAATGGGACTTGTACCTTCAGATTTGCTTTTAAAAATGGCCTTACAACAATAATAATCCCAGTGTGAAGCTTGCATTCAAACACCTCCTTATGAGCTGTGACTCACACTTTGAAAGCATGACAGCTTTCCTAAAAGGATAGGTAAGTACTGCTATCGCCAGATGGGGAGTCTTAGGATGGGAGATGCTGCTCTGAGTATCCAGAAGCATCCACTAGATAGATGTTGGAAACTCAAGAGAGTTGTTTAATTTTCAGAGTGCCAAAAGCCCCACAGCTTTTCTGAATAGTGACACCTGATTATGTTAAAACCAAATGTAAGGTATGCATTTGAAAATGTAGATCCAGAATGTCTTTTCCATATTGACAGCAAATTAATGGCAGACCAAATTAAAGAGCACAAAGCAAACCAAGTTTGAGAAGTTCTCTGAAACTTCAGGTTTTCATATCTTAAAAGCACATTTTTGTGAAGACTGCTGACCTAGACAGACTCTTGCTAAGCATTGCTTATGTGGCCAAGTAAAAAGGCCTTTTTCCTTGGTTGTATCAGTGGATATCCTTTAGTTTGTGGCAGAGTTCTGTCTGAATTTTACTCATTTATAATTTCTTTGAGTTACAGTGTCATGTTTTGATGCTATTCAAACATCACCAGCTGAAAAGGCAACACTGAACACAAGCAACTGCTCTTCCAGCACAATGTTATTGCATATCCTCTTCCTGACTTCATTTTAAGATGGTGTGTGTGTGTGTGCACCTGCACTCAGTTGGGTATCATATAATCTACAGCTGTACTGCAGGAGGCAGGAGTGATGGAATGGGACAGCTGGGTAAGGTGGCATGAGCTGATGGAGTTTTTCTGACAGAGAATGCATGAGACCCTGGGATTTTTTTGTCAGGTCCATAGTCATACTTCTCCATTGAAATCTGTTTCCTTTGCAAAGAGCCCTTCATATTTTGGTAAATAAGAGAAGTATATATTAAAAAAAGCACAGTTTTAATTAATTTCTCAACTCATGATTCAGCTTCCAAACTACATCTTCAAACAAATTAAATTTATATTTTGACTAGAGTACTGCCTCCATAGGACTGACCTGCAGTGTAAAAGGGCTTATAGTGTATTAGGGTCTGATTCAAAGCTCTGTGTTAGCAGGCACCCTGATTGCTGATTTTAATAAGCTTTGTTCCAGTTCCTTTATTGAGAACACATGGACAAAGCAGACATAAACTCACTTCAGCAATACCAAGGTTTTGTCAGTCCCAGGCGTTCAAAATGATGAGTCAGCTATTCCTAACTGCAGACGCTGCTACCTAAAAAACCCTAGGAATCAAAATGTTTTTGCTCTTTGCTGCATATAGGTTTTCTTTAAACCTTTGGGTTTCATGTATTCAAGTTTCCTTTATATCTGTGGGGTACTAGAAATTTATCTTTCGTTTAAAGGTGAAAAGGATGTGATTTTTCTTCACAAGACACCAGGAAACAGGGGTTTAAGAAATAATATAAAGCACACTGATTCCAAGTCCTGCAGTTTTATTGCGAATTATAAACTCCAACATCACTAAAATGGATGCTTTGGGACAGAATCATACAATCTGATAAGGCATAGGAATAGACCTTAAAGATCATGTAGTCCCAACCTCTGCAGGGACACCTCCCACTAGGCCAGGTTGCTCAAGACCTTACCCAACCTAGCTTTTCAGGACATTTTTTTAAACCTCCAAATTAGCAGATACATTTCTATGAAAAGTGCCCTTCTTTAATGAGAAAAAAATGCAAAATGAGGGCAGAGAAGAGGGGAACTGTTTATTTACTGCTCTGTTCCATAGTTTTATAAGCAGTGTGTTGGTTTGGATTGGTGACTAGGTACGTTGCATTAAGAAAAAGGTGACTGAATGCTACATGACGCTTTCAGCAGTTCTGCAGAGATCATGTCATTTGACATGTTAGTAGCTGCTGTCCCCAGTCCGTTTCAATCCTGCTCTGTGCTGCATCCGTGATGTGGCACGTGTGCAGTAATTCTTTGCTATGGCTGGCACTTGCTGGTGTGCGTATAAAAATGCAGGTGGCAGCATTATTCTCCAGAGAAAAGGAACATCTGTCAGCATCCTAGGTGAGTATATTGCTTCGGAAGAATAAAACAGGGACTGAGAGTGCCTCAGGCAGCTCTAAATTAGATGTAGCCACGAATGCTTAAAGACCATCAGTAGGACTTATGTTGGCTCCTTCTTGGTCTGATTTCCAGTTGGGATTCAGTGTCGGAGTCAATAAGGAATGGATGTCAGGTGTGACCTGGGATGCATCTTTAGTCATGACCAACAGATAGCCCAGCCACAGTCAATGAGATGGCTTACAAATTCCTCACTTGAGAGAAAAACTATAGGCAGTTTTTCAAAACTGCCTTAACATCTGCTGCAGTGAAATCATCAAGTGTTTTACCACATTCTTCAATGGAAGCTGTAAGCCCTGACAAATTGGGACTTGATGTAAAATGAGGTGCAGAAGACTCTTAGCAACTTAGTAATTCTAGAAACTCTTTCACCATGATGTGTTTATTCAATGTGCACATGATGGCACTGATACTCTGCTGAGAAATTGTGTGATGGGGAATTAATCTTGAGGAGTCAGTGTGAGTCTTCTCTCTTACAAAGCTGTTGTTCAACTCTGAACTGAAGAACGTGCTTTTGGGGTTTACTTGTAAAAAGTGAAAGGGAATGGGACACCTAAGAGATCAGTCTTTCTTGTGTGATTAGGATTTATATAGGTAGTAAGTTAAAAGACACGTCTGATATGATATGGATGACTGTATTAAACCAACAGTACTCTATAGGCAGTTTTGCCTGTGAGAACAGGTCATATTCTTTGAAAGTAAAGTGAAAGAATCCATTTTTCCAAAGAGCAGGTTCTGCAGAAGATCTGACCAGATCTCCCGTGTCAGGATGAATTTTATTTTTTCCTTTGATTGCCTGTATCTGAAAGAATGGAAAATCCTCATTGTACATGGCTGCAGTCACCACCACCACAAGGTGGATTCCTTTCCTGGGGAAAATGGAAGTCCTGTGTGGAAGGACTGCTGTTCATAAACTCACTGACAGTGAGAAAGGAACTGATGGAGGAACACACCACAGCTTTGAGATTTCTCATGGGCAAGGAATGAGAGGGTTTATCCATGGCAGTTACTTTGCCACTTAGCTCGATGGTGGGTAAGCAGCTGGTTTAAGTGAAGGTGTTTAAGTGAAACTGTGCTGGCGATACTGCTCACCGTCAGTTGAATCCATGTTCTGCTGTTACAGATGCTAAAATAATACGCCTTATGGAGAAAACGCAGGGTCTTCCACTTCTAGAAAACCATGAAGAAGCCAGCAAGTTGAAGTTCCTGTGCTGATAGACAGGAGGGAGGGAGTGTGCTGTTGAGACCATCTAGGAAAATAGTTTAGCACTACCACATGGCAAGATGTAGTATTTGGACAGTATTGAATTACACATTAAGATTAGGATCAAATCTGATCACTTAAAGGCAATTTTGTGTATAATTAAAGAAATATTCTGTCCTTCCTGTCTCTAATGTTCTAAAATCCAGCTTAGTAGGGTCCATCTTCCAGCTAATTCTTTCTCTCTATATAGAAAAGTTGTTCAGGCATGTAAGCAGTTGCACAGTTCTCAGATACGCCAGAAGGAAGTTTTGTGAAAAAAAAAAAAAAAAAAAAAAATTGTAATTCACAAACCCTGGGCTTTTTCAATGTATAATTCATATGTCCTTTGAACAGTCCTCCTCCGAGGAATTCAGAAATGGATTTAGATCAGCTTACTTCATTTTTAGAATACAATGGAAGAGCACTTACCCTGCATTCTTGCAGCCTTTTCTATAAATTAAAAATAGATGTTGGGCCCAAATCAGCAGCTTTTTGCACTCCCTGGGAAACCTGTGTGAACAAGCCACAACAGGACAATTCTGCTTTCTTTAGCAATGCAAGCTGTATCCTCAGAAGCCTGTGAAGAGACAGAGGGTCTCTAGTGCACTTTTCCCCTGCAGTCAGGAAATAATCACTGCATCTCCTTTTGCATGTTCCAAAGCCGGTGGCTACAGATGTAGGCAACTGCAAAATGAAATGCAGTGATCAGCATAACAGAGTTTGGGCTGCAGCATTGGACAAGCAGATATTTTATGGCAATGCTGTGTCAGTCCAAATTGCAGTTTTCTGCCAAACGGTCCTGCATTAGTGGTGCCTTGTGAGTGGCAGTGCCAGGAAACCAGCATCCTGGGGGACACTCCACCCTCCTTGCTCGCAAAGGGTTACAGTTTCACAGCCCAGACTGAAAAAAAAAAATGCTGTTTTTTAGCCAGGGAAGCAATTTGTGCTTGGCATGGGGCAGTACAGGCCACTTCCCTCTCTCTCCTCCCCCCACCAAGCATCTAGAATCAGAAACCACAGGGTGATTCAGCAGGGTGAAGTCTCTTTCCTGGTGTGCTTTTGGAGTAGGCAGTTGCTTTCAGAGGCTTTGCTTGGTGCTTATGGCAAAGCTGCATATCAGCCTTTAAATCCAAACAGTTTGGGGGAGATGGCGAGATGTGTCCAGGGGTAACTGTGAGCTGTTACTAAGTCCCCAGGGTACATGTTATGTACCATAGTCACTATGGTTAATTTCTTAAGTTTTCCAAAATATTGCAGGGGCCTTCTGAAACAGAAATTTATTTTCAGGGAAGAAAACTGAAAAATGGAGGACAACTTTGTAATGCACTTCAAAAATTAAAGTACGGCAATTCATATTGAGAGAGGACTTCTGAATGTTGTTACCAAGCCCCACTATGAAATAGGTTAAAACTTGGACTTTTAGCTGAGATTTTGCTCTGCAAAACTCTGCCTCACTAGCCCTTCTGAGCAGCAGTAGTGATTACCCTTCGCTGCATGAAGGTTGGATTCCTCTAGCAACTCTGCCTGATGCCTATTTTTGGCTTCCCCTCTAAAAACAGATGGTTGGGAGTTAGAACCTCCTCTTATGATTGCTGTTGTAAGCTGTGAAAGCAACAGATGGTTGCTAACACAGAGATCACAAACTCAGAGTTTTTGAGCTCCAGTTTTTCTTCCAGTGGTGCAAGCTTTATTTTGTTCCCTTCAATTCACTTTATCCCTCCCAGAATAGAAAAGAAATAGGTTTATCCTTTTGTTTATAAGTGCATTGTTAAAATTTCATTCCTAAGCTGCAAAACACATGAAATGATTCACTACTTTGGTTCCATCAGAGGACAAAACACCGAGTGTGGATTAAAACATGACAGACCTTGGCCCCCTTTCTCAGTGTTAATGACATACCAGAATTTGGTTTCTCCTGTTTGCTTAAGCCCTCATATTTGCAAAGAAATAAAAATCAAACAGACAGACCTAACTTAACATCATCTTCACTACCTGTGATGGCAGATCTGAGAAGTGTGAATTTCCTCAAAGGTCTTGGTCAAGATGTGGGAAGGTATGGACTGCAAAGGTCTAATTGCCTTTCATCTCTGCAAATTGGATAGAGAGCCCTTAATACTGTTTCAGGTGAGAAGGCCTGTGGTCTCACATTACTGACAGAGCAGTAAGGACCCCGTCCCCATCACTTTAACCTGGGCCACGAGGAGTGTGATACTATGAAATAGTGGAGCTACAGAGCCTCTAGTCCAAGAGACTTACTGTATGCCTGCACCTCTCGCTTCAGTTTTCTAATAATGCTTTTTGTGGAAANGGGTTATTCAGAAATTATTATATTTCATTTTGTTTTAGTTTATTTTTAAAAAAATGTTCCACTGCACATAAGCTGTGTAGTTTAAAGGCTTTTGGAGTGCTTTGCAAAGACAAATGCATTACTAAGCTAGCAAACCCCTACAGATGGGGAGATGCAAATAGAAAGAGGATAATGATTTACTCAGGACATATTGTGTCAGTGGTGGAGTTAGAAATACAGTTTGTGTGGTTTTAGATGTGTGTCTCCGCTGATATCCATGGAATTGGGAAAAAGTATTAGTTCAAAATCAAATATACAGCTTCAAATAGGGATTGCATTCTGGTTTTAGTCTGATCAAACTTTTGAAATGAAGAATATAATGCTGTAGAATTCCAATACAATTCATCTTTCTGCATACAGAAAGTTTCTCAAGACCTGTTTTTGAACAGGTAAATGTTGGAAATAGCCAGATTTTGGACATGTTAGAGCCAATCCACTTCAACATCCAAAATACAATGAAAATCAGTGATTCAGTATTCAAGTACGAGGAAGCAGAAAGTCTCAGGCAGGTTATAAGGTACTGTAACATGGAAAAAGAGACCAAAAGGACAGATTTTGAGCAGCTACAATAAAGGCAATGCTAGACATACCTACAGAATATCAAAACTGGGGCTAGACATACTTGCAGCATATCAAAAGTAGGGTGACATGATAATTTAAAAGTATAAATTTCCATTGTATGAATTTCTATTCTGCACTCTTAAAAACAAAACAGAAAGCTCAGTTTGTAGTTGAGAAGCCAAGTCAAGTCATTAGTTCCTCCATGTCGTCTCCTTTTTCATGTCTCCTGTGTATTGGCAACTGTCCTGGGTTTCCACAGGGATACTAAGTAAATGATGAACAGTCCTGCTGCCATGTCATGTCTTTTATACGGATCACAGCTCTATATAACGTTAATTTAATCAATGTACTTGTGTCCAATTTTGTTTAAACTTACTACAGCCCTCGTATTTTCAGCATATTTATCTATCTGTATTCACCTGCTTCAGCAAACAGCAAATAATGTTTGTTTAAAGTTCAGAGTATGTTGGAAAATGAACGGTTTCACTATTATAGCCTGGAGTTTTTGAGACTTACACTGAATATTTTGATCCTTAGTGGCTTTCTTGCCCACCTTATTCACATTCTTAAAATATTCCAGTTAAATTCTTTAAATATTTTTAATGCCTAAATATATATGCAGTGTCTCCTCCAATTAGATTGTCTAATTAGTCTAACTGCCATATAGTGTGGTGTGTACATGCACTCAAATTGGAATTTATGTTGACTGGCTAGTATAATTAATTTTGCCATTGCATTTAATTTTAGAATAAGCCACATTTATTTCCCTTACACTAGATTCAGGAAATAAATTATAGTTGAAGCAATAAGATTTTTCCAGGCTCTCTAATATTAAGTCTAAATTAATTGGGTATTTCAGATTCTTCTACCCAATGCAGCAGTTACGCAGGTCCAATGTATCAGAGCAAGTTTACAGGTTTGATTGCTATTTCAGAGAGGTGTTGGGAGACAGAAGGATTCTTTAGGCACAGATGGCCTACTAGATGCTGATAACATTTAAGCAGGGTCTCTCTTAGGAGAACTCAGGACCGGTCTAACCACATGGTGGGAGGCTTTGTTAGAACTACCTGCCACTATTAATATCAATATGAACCAAATGATCAGAACACAAACAAGCTTTAAAGGAGAGCCTGATAGCACTGACATGTTTCAAGCAGCAGCACTAGTGGGTATAGCCAAATTCTCTGATTATTTAAGAAAGCATAACTGCAGTGAAGTCACTGTGGAAAACAGCACATATATCTTTGGCCGTGGTACATGATATATCCAATCACATTGTACTTGCTTTCAGTTTTACTCCTTAATTACATTGGACGGACCCACAGCTTGTCCAGTGCCGATGGGACAAGGTATAAATCAAAAGGCACACAAACAGATGCAGGAGCAGGAAAAGAGTTCAGATCTGAGATCAGCGTTAAGAAAATGATTAATATTTGCTATGACTAAAAGGACCATCTGTAATTTGAAATGGATTAACTAAAGAGCTATTTTAAGGTTAATGGACTAACAGTAACTTCTGGTGACAGTGAAATGCCTTCTCCATTCCAGCATTTAGTGCAGACAGTATTCTATTTATCATAATCCAGATGTGAGATTTTTAGAAAATGTTGAGTGTAGTGATGGCAGCTTCTTGGTGGTAGGAACAAATTACAGCTTTAATCTAGATTTTTTTCTTTTACCAAAACCTATTCAATAATACACCCCACATATGATTTAGTAGAGCTGAATTTGAGAGCAACTGACAGATCCCCCTGTGTGTTCTTGCATGCAGATTTTGTACTCCAGGGACCAGCGTAATTTGCAGTTGGGAAGCCTGTTTAGGATTTTGATCTCCACCCAAAAAACCAGAGTGGCAACCATGAGCAGGATCTAACTATATTCAGTAGTAAAAGGAAAATGTAAAATACATGCTTAAAAAAGAATTGAATGTTGAAGAGTTTCAACTTGGTGTGGTGTTCTTGAAGTTATTTCTGCTTTCTATGAGGAACATCCACAGATGTGGAAAAGACAGGGTTACTGTTTTTTTCTTTCAATCAGGGCAGGAGCCTGACACTAGCAGGAAAAAGACCTGTCAAATGTTGTAGTTTCACAGTGGTGTCAGATCAGTTACTGTGGTTGTGAAATTTGGAACCCCTGTTAACAACTGAGCATACTCTAGCTTATTGACAAACCTGTATACAGAACTATTAATAGAGCCCATATTCAAAATGGCACATGAGAATACTGATTACAATTCAGAATACTGTAAAATAGGCACTGAAGAGTACTGGTTAATGTCTGCCTGTGCTTGTCAGTTTTCCAGTTCATGGTGACAGTAACAGCCCTCTTCTCATAGCTGTTGACTTCCAAATGGAAAGATGGGCCTAGCAGAAACTGTTCCAAGGAAGTTCTTACATGTTTTCTGAAATTTTAGTGACTACATTTAAAACCTAACAATAAATGAAGGGCTTTTTTTTGAGGGTGTGACTATAGGTTAATAATCTGGTAATGTGACTGTTGCCAAGGAAACAAAAATTTAATTTTCTGGCTTGTTTCAAACATGGAGTTGAATTACATGTCTGTCTCTCCATTTAATGAATAAATCATTCCAATATTTGTAAGATTTAATTAAGATGAGGAGCTTACATAGGAAGGAGGGAGGCTTCTGCAGCAGCCATCATAAACTGGTGTTTACTGTGGAAAAAGAGGCACAAATCCAGCATTTGTCACTGTCTCTGCAATGCCTGGGCTCGATCATAGTTATCTATGTTAAAAGAAACCCCAAAACCTAAGGTAGGAATGGTAAGGCATTGATTCATTGCCAAAAACCAAAGATAGCATTGCTGAGAGAAGATGGGGCATGTTCCCTCCTGATATAACCTAAAATATATGACAAAAATCCACTTTCTTGCTAGAGAGAATTCTGATTTACAACAGAGGTGATGCTCTGCAGTGCTTGTCTTGCCACAGTATTGTTTGCCCTGGCAGTACAACTGGTGGCTTTAAACGCTGTGGCTCCAATTGCCCCAAATAATAATCTTTTCACACTAGCCCCTCCCCAAACAAAAGGCATTAATATTCCCCTAATAGTCTTGATCCTGAATTTTTGCTCCTTCTGACCCTTTGCTGGGCTTCATTATGGAAAGCACAGTCTAGACAAAAGAGGTCCCTTCTGATCCTACTGCACTGATCTCTAGCAATAGGACTGTAAAGCTTCTAAGAAAGAAAATTCTAAGGAGGGCTTTAAATATCACCTCTACATATGATCCAAAATAGAACATTTAAGTGCATTAAATAGCTTTAATCTAGCCTAGTTTGTACAACCTAGCCTGGATGACTCTACAGCGGTCACATCTGCTTATTTCTCTACAAATACTAACCTTTGATCTGCAAGTATGTTTGAATCATAAGCTTTTTTTTTTTTTTTTTAAGTGAAAACTTTTAAAAGGGTAGTCTTCTGTATATTCTCATACAGAAGTAGATTTCCATCAGTATTAATACACTTCTCAAAATATTTATATTCACAGTTACCCTTGTATGCAGATACTGCTCTAACAGCCACACTAACTAATCTGGAATAGTTATAATCATTCAGAAAGTTTGCCTCAACAACATTCATGAAATATGAATACAGTTTCTGAATATAACTTTTAAAATTAACAAAATACAGGCAACAATTTTATATTGCAGATAACAGAATTTTTCTTCCTTAGGAAGACTATGATCGCCTGAGACCTTTATCTTACCCTATGACCGATGTCTTCCTTATCTGCTTCTCAGTGGTAAACCCTGCTTCATTTCAAAATGTGAAGGAAGAGTGGGTACCGGAGTTGAAGGAATATGCACCTAATGTTCCCTTTTTACTAGTAGGAACACAGGTATATCTGGTTCTGTTCTCCTTTATTTAAACAACTAGGATCATTGTATGGTGCCTTTTCTTCTGGCTGGAAGTTCAGGCCCAACAGGGCCTGAGCAGCACCTCCTTCTGCCTTTGGAGGGACAACCTTTACAGGTGGCAGAAGTACCTAGATGTGTGCTGTTCTCTAATGAGCTACCTCCATTTTGTTAAAAAAACCCTTGTTATACCTATTGTAAACAGAGTGGCAAGACTGGCTGGATGTCTCCATCTGACTTTCTAAGAAGTCATGGGACTTCTTAATTGTCTGCTCATGCCCATGGAATTACTTGGGTCCACAACTATTAGTCATATGCAATATTTGCTGAAGAAAAGGAGCAGGGGAGAAGTGAAACAACTTCCTCTTGCGTCTTGTGGGCATTGGACTGGGCTTCATTTACAAAGTGACCCACATGTTGGTATCATGTTCGGGTTAATCTTTCTGCCACTGCTGGATATACAGTTTGGTATTCTGAGATGTTCGCATCTAATTGAAATACTGAATTACAGAATAAATGTTTGTTCCTTCTGGATTAAAAGTAGTAGTTCACAGCTTAAATTTAGGGCTTTTGGATCAGGAAGGGTCCATGATCTTAATCATCACATGACTCCCTTTTTATAGACGTAATACTCCTTTAAATAATTCTCCTTTAAAAAGAGGGTATCATATTGCCTGCTGACTTTTGTTTAAAGAAACTATTCCAACATGACCGCAATCCTTCTTGCCAGATTGATCTTCGTGATGACCCAAAAACTCTGGCAAGACTGAATGATATGAAAGAGAAGCCCATATCTGTGGAGCAAGGACAGAAGTTAGCAAAAGAGGTAATCTGGTAATCCTAAACGAAACCAAGTAATGAAGAACAAAAAAACCACTATTTCCACTTGACTCGTTTTACCAGTTTGCCCATTTCTTTCACCAGTCCATGTATGAAACCTTGTGACTGGTTACCAGTTAATATTTACTTACATTGTTGAATAGAGGTAAGAAGCAGACCTGTTATAATAGTTCTAATTTTCTGCATAGACACTTGTAAAAGCTATATAATGTAATTAAAATCACAGGCTGGTTGAGGTCAAAAGGGACCCTTCCTGCTCAAATGAAACGGTGGAAGCATCTTTTAAAAATTATTTGAGAATGTTATACTACCATTTTAACTATTGTGTGGATAGTGCTTGTCAGGACACTTACTTTTAGAGTCTTATTTTTGAAACACAAATTGATTATGCAATTCTTTCTTGCTGCTTAATTATCAAACATATCTTAGGACTGCACTGCCCATCTGAAGAGTTTATTTAATGTATTTCCTTTATAACCCAACCAACTTAAATACCTTCCAGATTTTTGGCCAAAAGACCGATCTTATTTTCTCCTACAGGGGGATGCACATCAGTTATGCAGATAATTTTTCTAGACTGCAGACAAACATTGTAATGTCACCATGGTGGGGGGAAAAGTAGAAGTGCACAGATGTAACTGAACAGCTGAGATGTATTGCTATTGAATTAACTTATTTTCTTGACAGATAGGAGCCTACTGCTATGTGGAGTGTTCAGCTTTAACACAAAAAGGACTGAAGACCGTTTTTGATGAAGCTATTATAGCCATTCTAACTCCAAAGAAACACACAGTGAAGAAGAGAATAGGCTCAAGATGCATAAACTGCTGTTTGATCACGTGAGAGACATTTGACAATGGCCAGGCTTACTGTGAAATTCTACTGATTTTAAATACAATGCATTAAGTACATAGCGAACTTGTTACAGGTTTGAAAGCTAAACCTACAATTCTGCCTTCTACAACCACTGAAATCGAGAGGAAAAAAATCAAAGTCAATAAACTTGTAATAAGAAGCCAACATATCTATTACAAATATTTTATTCAGACTGGAAGGTACAATCTCTCAGGGTTACATAGTCTAGAGGAAGCAAAAACTGCACCATGCTGAAATGGCATCTATGTGATTTTATTGAGTGGAGATGCTTGGCCTGAAATATTCTAACTGAATTTGGACAGTCTTCTGCTTTGACTATATATATATATATACATCTATCTTAAAAAAACCCAACTTTTGCACAGTCTGTATGGAATCTGCACAAAGAAATACCTTGTCTCTCTCTGCTCCAGTTATCTGCTTTTATATGTAAGCTGCTTCCGGTTCCAGTGTATCCACAGAGGTGCAATAATCAGACCAGCCATATAGCCAAAGGTAGCTCCGAGGGAACAGGAAATGGGCCATACCTGAGGGGAGAACACAAGGTAAAAGCAGACAATGGTGAAAATGTCTGTGGTTTTTTGTACTTTGTGAGCACAAAATCTAGGTACTGAAAGATAGTAGTCTTATCCCACTTTAAAGCTTGATGTGCTTTCCTAAAAATGCCAAAAGCGTAACAATCATCTTCATGAACACTAAATGCTGTTGTACAGTTTTTAATTAATATGCATTAAAACGTAAGAAGGCTTCTGGCTCTTGCAGACTTAGTTTGATAGACCCAAAATTGTGTGAAGAAAACCCTTCGAAGTATTTATATCCCCTGAAGTGTTCAGCTAACCTGACTTCCTGTTCTGCTGCGTACATTTGGAAACCTACATATCTCATTGTGTTTTGAAAGTTTTAGAAGTGTGTATAATGAACTAGTATTCAAATAAGGCCAGAGATTGAGATTGGTACAGGTTTGTTGTTTTTTTTTTTTTCTTGAAAAGTAGACAAAGGGATGAATTTCCCTCAAGCTATAAATTTGGAAACTGGGCATCCTGCACCCAATTCAGCAAATATGTAGTAAGCTGGTTATGTTAAAGAGAGTATTAATGAGAAGCCCTATTTTCTAGTATAAGAGCAGGGAGCTGATTCAATAAAGCTCACTTTCACAAACCATCTTGTACTGAGGTAGAGTATTAATGGAATTCTCACCCTGCCTTTTTTTTTTTTAAATTGGTATTGATTTGCAGGGAGGAGTGGCCAAACCAAGACTTAACCAATCTGTCCTCAGATCTAGCTTACATAGTGCATCTGATTGAAGTCTCAACTAAGTAGGTGATTAACCATATTAATTGTAGAATAAACGAATTTTCATCCCTCTTCAACATTCTCCATTTTATACTTTCTTTTTTTTTTCCAAGGACAGCTTTGCAATTCCTGCTGTACAGTGTATATTCCTGAAGCAAGACTGGACTCTCCCATTCTTTTATTTTTTTTAAATTAAGGGGGATATTTTCCCCTTCTGTAGTACTTGAGACTGAGAAATGCACTAGATATTAGAAAAAATATCCCAGTCTCAGAGTCCGGCCTTCTTTCCTATTTCACTTTGACTTGCAATTCATGAATATCGAATGAACTTATGCTTAACGGTACTGGTTCTTCCTTTCATTCATTTTCCTAGCTCTGATTATTCTCTTTACTTCATTATCACTTAAAAGAATATACTTATTCACCACCTTTGATCATGGGAATTTTAACTATGAATAAGAATAATGTATTTTGTCCTCTGCTTTTTCATCATCAGTCTCCTCAGCTGTTTCATCTTCACATTCCTTAGCATTTACAGTTTTATATGTTATTTGGAGGTCTTAAGGAGTGTAGCAAAGATGACTATTAAACAAGGTGCCTTAGGTACTCTTTATTGACCTTGTTTCATTCTTCCATTTTCAGACATTCTGTCTCTGTTACTTGTTTTTGTTGCTGAATATTTTGGCTGTTGCCTCTCAAACCAAAGATTTGCTTGTTTTCATTCATTAAACAGTAGTATTGTGTATTGTAGATCATGTATAAAAAGCCTTGAGATGCTTTGGCATGGTAAGATACTATGTATATTTCAAACTCAGATAAGTTTGTGGCCTTGGCTAAACTTACACTTCAGGTGGATCTTTTCAACTTCTAAATGAAATATAATTATTTCTAGCATTTTGCATATTACTCACATTTAAAGGATGAAACAATGAAGTCCCTGCAACCCCAGCTGCTCACTCAGTATAACATTCAGTTGGAACATGAGTCATACTTTCTGATCTACTGAGGAAGCCAAATACCATTCTAATATCCACAAAACTATTGACAGAGGCTTCTTAACTTGGTGGTGTTTTTACATCAAATTCTCTGAGTGATCAATGATCCTTCATTAAATTTTTACCTACATTAGGTGAATCTGTAGCTGCCTGTTTGCTTTTCAGAAGTATAGGCAGATGATGGACCCTGAATTGACCATGTTCCCTTAACTACAAAGTAAATATCCCTGAGGACCCACTGACCCTGTATATTTTGGTATTTTGTGTATAGTCGGCAATTATTGGTATGATTAAAAGGATATCTGGTGATTGTTGTAACTTCTTTTACCTGACAGAACTGCAACTTGGGACATGGTTTTTCAACAGTAATGTAATTTTTAATATTAATTAAGCCTCTGTCTTTCTTCTAAAACATTCAATTTTGCTTTGCTTTTCAAAAATCATTGTTACCTTAAAGAAGTTTCAGGCTGTCTCACCTAACATGTGAGTCTCTGAGCTCTGAACCCTCACCAACTGCAGGTAGCAAAGATGGGGACAAAGAGAAGAAACCATGAAACACTCCATTTCCCTGTCTAAGAACAAGATAGAAAAGAAACACCACCTCATCCCTTCTAGTGGCGTAGAACAGAAGGGTACTAGGCCAGGTACTTGTTCTTAGTGTGCTGCTCAGATGGCCCAAAGTAGTTTTGAAGGCAGTTTGATTGGCCTTTTGAATTAAAAGCGTGGACTTAAGAGCATTGCTGTCCTTATGCTATTTTCTCTAACCCTAAAGACAGGGCAAAGCTTCCCTAACAAACAGGTGATCATACCAGTTTTGCACCTTTTATTCTTGACTGCTGGCCTTTAGGCTACATACAGCCAGAGGCACCCATGGGTAGATCTAAAGCAGAAAGTTATCAGAGACAGATTAAGATATGGCTCTGGAGCACATCAGCTGCACTAAAATAACAGCCCTTTCATATGCTTTTTGTCTGCCTATGAAAGTGGGTTGCTTTTTTCTATGAAAGTGGGTTGCTTTATTTTGTGTTAGCTCCTGGCCTCATTTTTTTGAGACCCAATCACTTTCTGCTGGACCTTTTTAAATGACTTTGACTTACTTGATCAGTCTGCTTTTGCCCTGTCTTTCATGTTATCTCAAACTTGGTTTAACTTCCCTGACTTGGTATGAACTGCCTGTAAGTGATAAAAATCTAAGCAGCTAATACCTATCTGCATGTTCCAAGAGATTCCATTCTGCTTGTTTAAAGGATGCAATTTGCCATACATCCCTCTCACCCCCTGAGAACTTTTCATCTGTTTCTCCTACTTCATGCTCCCTTCTGCTAAAATATCCTACCCCAGTACTGATGTCATGTCTACGCTGGGTCAGCAGAAGGGGAATAAGATGTTAGGCAACATGGCCTAGCTGCACTTTTTTTGAGGGGGAAGGCTGATCTGGAGAGAAAAGTGTGGGGAGTGCAGGAGACAGGACAGAACATTTTTGATGAAACTGTCATGAAATGCCTTGTCTGTCCCAGCAGCTGGGAAGCATCATCTCCCATTCTCACAGCCTAATACAAGAAAAGTCATACATATCAAATGCATGACGAAAAGGGCAATTTTAACAACCTGTATATGATTACTAGGAATCCGAACAGCAGCTTGGCAAAACCAAATCTTAACAAGAACAAAAAATGCATTTTAAGGGGCAAAGCATAAGCCAGTGCTTAATGCAAAATGATTCTGACTTTTGCTATTTGTTTAAATTTTCTTTTTGCCTTTTCATCTGG
Source organism: Grallaria varia (assembly GCA_013396735.1). Taxonomy (NCBI): domain Eukaryota; kingdom Metazoa; phylum Chordata; class Aves; order Passeriformes; family Formicariidae; genus Grallaria; species Grallaria varia. Next base: position 25,923 of record VWZG01010617.1, read on the forward strand.
TACCAGTGTTAGGACATCACAGGGATTCCTTTAGGCTAGCTAAATAGACACTACAGAGCTGCAAGGTTTTAGTATATATTAGAACTCATTTTGAGAATAAAGACTCAAAATAGGAATTGCTGACCTTTCAGGACACAAATGAACTAGTTTTCTCAATGCTCTTTAGAACACCTAAGGTGATGATGTGAGAATGCTTAGCATATTGCATGGAAAGCAGAGCACATTGCAGGATCCCAGCAAGGTATACTAGGCATATAGCTAGTTAAACCAGAATTCTGACTGCGTGACAGTTTTGTCATCTATTACAAGTCTGTAACTTGCACCCCCTGCAAAGGGAATTACACAGACATTGATAAGGACATAAAGGCCAGATTCTTACAGACCAGAGGAACAACACCCTGTTAAAGTTTTTAAAGGTACTATAAAGTAAGCAGCTGACTGCTGGAACTTTCATTATACAAATGCAAATACAGTGGGGCAATCTACTGTACTTTTTAGTAAACATAGAGTGCTTTTCTCATATTCCTAAACTCAATTTTTTGTATGCTTACTGTTTCAAAAGACCCATTTCTGACTGTCATTTAGAAAGCTATGTAATAGTTTTTGTTTCATTTTAAAACTGAATAAATGAGCACAATTACTTTCCCTCCCTGTTTCTAATGCCTTAAATTCCTGATTGTTTAGTCTGTACTGTCTTAAATCAGTACATGCCTTTCATCTATTTTGGTTGCATGCACATGTTAACTAGAAGTGTCTTATCACATTGTACAGAATGTGTGCGTTGACAAGCACACACTGAGAAGAAAGTGCGAAGTTTTTTTCAGGCTGGCATCTGTAACTAGAAGTTGGTTTCGTGGATTTGTGTTCTAAAGTTATAGCAAGCATAACTGCCTTTGATCTCACCATTAAAGTTTACATTGAGAAAACACGTTATTAAATAAATAATATTGACCACACTCAAGCGGAACAAGCTTCTACCTCTGTTTAAAACAACTTTCTCACATTAAGCAACTTCTTTTACAACACAACTTTCCCAGAAGGTAGTAAATCCAAAAAGAAATACAAGAAGCAAACTCTCTGAGCTGTGTTAAGAAGAACCAAATTAGTGTGAAAATTTATAGTCCTTTTTCAGCTTACTTGAGTAAACACCAAGAACTGTACCCAAGATTCTCCACATTATTTTTCAGGGTACAAATGTCTGAGAGGTATCTAAAGTTAATATTTACAATCATACAGGCTAAATTACATGGCAGTCAGTCAACTCTAGTGAGTTATATCAGCACTACCCATTATAGTGGGAATAAAGCAATTTTACTTCTACCCACTGTAGTCAGAATACTGTTTTAAAGTCACTTTTTATCATCAGTAACAGGCACTACAGATCAAAATTAAGCTACAAAAAACAGATGGATGGGTGGGCATGCACACAACAAACCCAGAGACATGTTTTAGAAGTCTGATATCAAAACATGCAATAAACTCAGGAACTCCACAATGTGCAAAATCCAGTTGGCTGTCAGTGACGAATGCTGTGTCTGGAGTACTAGTTCCATCACATACAAAGTGTGCTGATAAAGTTTTGGTCTTTAACTATACCATCTTGTTCTGCAACTAAATTACCTCAGGCTGAGTAGAGAAAGGACGTGTCTAGTAACACATAAATCTCCCCCTTCTGTTTCAGTGGGGGTGTGCTTTAAGGTTCCAATTCTCAGGTGACACATGAATCCAGAGTCCTAATCATATGTGGTTATTAAAAGTACACCATCAACTTAAGTAGGCAATCTGAAAAAAACTGAACAACTGTAACAAGGAAGGTTATTTTCTATTTCTTTGCTAGAACTGTCCTAACTAACTGTAACCCTTACATACCCACTGTGCATCAGAGGCCTAGAGACAATTAGAGATAGATGTACAACTCTTTTAAACTTTTGAATGTTGTCTAGAATAGCCTTATCTAAATGACTGCAGTTAGGTGTTGCAAGCTATTTTAAAAATTGTTTAAAAAACTGGCAAAATTATTTTCCCTAACTGAAACATGTCTGGCAGAGTAAGTCTTGAAAAGTTGTTAGTTTTTTATTTAACACAGAAATGTAACTACTGTAGAGACTTGCATTCCTGTAAGGCAGTTACCTTTACCTTTGTCTGATATTCTGCAGACCAATAACCAGGAATGACCATAGACTTGGCCTCCCTGACCAACTGCTTTGCAGTTGCAAAATAGATTTTTCTTAAAACAAGCAGAAGAGCAATACTCATGGCCAGATTATGCTAAAAAGTTGCTTTAAGAACATCAGCAAAATAATAAAAACCAATGACTCATCAGGATATCAACTGTCTTTCAGCAATATATTTTATACTTCTAACAGAAATGCTTTATATATTTTTCATGTCCATTCAGAAACATTATTCAGATAACTGGTGTTATTTTATTTCCAAAACAATATTCTGTTCCTAATAAGTAATATTTACTTAGGATAAAGTTGTTGTACGCTAAAAAAAAATGCATTTCACATTTTTATTTTTAAATGTAGACAGGCCCACTAATCTCAATATCCCTTGTATGCATTATTTTTCAAACATAAACATGGAAAAATAAAATGAAGATTTTCTGAGGCATCTGTATTTCTCTCTGTTTTGTACGTCACAAGAGGTATGTGTAAAGAACCAATATGTTTTCTTTGGTTTATGAATTACTCAGCATGAAGAAGCATTTGGGTTTTAGCCATTAGCACATGAATTAGAACTCTTAGTATGAAATTTGTCATCAGGTTACTCCACATAACTCTGAAGTACTTTGAAGTAAAAAGAAATTCTAGTGAAAGACACAGAAGACATTGACGTCTGATTTTCTAATCAGGTAAGATGTAGGTAATAGTATGACAGACTTCTCAGCTTCTACTGGTATCTCCTCAACCATGACGTAAAGGAGTGACTACCATATAATTTTTCAGTTCTTCTGTGAAGACTACAGGAAAAGACGCTAGTCCCAATACAGACAGCCAAGGCCAGAGAAACAGATTAGCAAAAAATGAACCTAATGTTCCTTTTTCTTTGAAGGATACAAAGTGACAGCAGAAGAACTGCCATGTATATCAGTGTGGCAATTCAGACAACGTGCCTTACAGAACAGGGCAGTCAGTTTTATTCAATACTCTACTGAATTTCCCACATTCTCAGTACTCCCTTTAACCTCATTTGCTTTGGCTGAGTGACTACAGGCCATTTTCATGGGAAGCCATTTCTATGAACAAAACAAGCTTTACGTACTCCACTTTCTGAGTTGACTGCTGATGCTCTCAAACTGTCTACAGTTTAAAGTGCAGACACTAGATTTGATCAAGTGCTAAATCTTGATTAAGTGGAAAAATACACCGATTCAAGACACAGTGCTTCGCTTTTTGTGTGAATTTCATGTTATATTAGATTGTTCTAAGAGAGCTAAATCAATAGCAGTAGCACTTTTCATCCCAAACTCGCAGCACCTTTCTGTACCTGGTGGATATTACATGGTTTTGACAACTTCCGATATTTCAGGGCTACAAACAGAGCGCAAGTGCAGCAGCAGCATCCCTTTGGTTTGCTTTATCATGTGCTATTTCTCAATTATCGCTGATCCATCCAATTCTGTCTACAACACTCCTCCAATAATGAATTCTCTGAAGCTAAAGGTAAAAATGCAGCTTCCATTCCAAATGTTTTCATCACATGTTGTTACACCACAAATATTAGCCATAACCAACACAAACATCAGAACCAGATTTTGCAACAAGCAGGCTTAATGGCCTTAACACTGCTAAAATAACACTTTAGTCTTGCTCATGTAATAAGATTTAAACCACATCTTCTGCTTTAGAGCAGAACCATTTCCACTACAAATTAAAAAAAAAATGTTTACAACACAGACTCTAAAATACAAAAAGGGAAACAATCACTAATGATACCTGTTCTTATCTCAAAAGTTGTTCTTGAGTCCAAAGACTAAGCTGTTCCATATGAGTCCCTTTTTGGATACGAGATTGGTAAATCCAAAATTGTAATCCTCAAGCTCTCTGCTTTTAGGCTAATACAAGAAACAGCTGATGTAAGAAGCATGACGGCTTAATACCTTATTCATTTAGATGCCTTAGAAGTAATTTGGTTTTGACTGGGTTCTGATTACTTTTAATCCTACGTCAAGTTCTACATGATTTTTTTCAGACCTTGTTTAGGACTTAATCTGTAGGTGTTCCCCTTAAGCATACCAGCTGGATTAAGTTCTATCAGTCCTTGTATTTTCAGGGGGATTTTAAAAATTATTATTCAAATAATAACTACTTCCTGCAACAGTATTATGCACAGGTATTTTTCTGTTCAGTAAGTCAGATGTTAGATCACTCAGGAGATGGGCAATCTGCACTAAAGATTTTTTTCCCAAACTAAACAGATCTGCAACAACAGCAGAATCCTTTATGAGGACCATTTTTCTTTCCCCTGTCTTAGGCTGAAGACAGCAGAGAACAGACCTCTCCTCTTTTACTGTTACAGTGAAAGAATTTTCTATAAGTTTCTGTAATCACCTGACATCAGGTAGCAAAAGGAAGAGTCTTTCAAAAAGGGGCTTTGTTGCTATTGCCCAATGAACTTCTGAAGAACAGAAATGTCTCTTGGTTCTGAAGACTTCTGAGACAGCAATGCAGCTATTACATGCAATTCCTGGGTTGTTGAATCCATACTACTCAGTGCGGGTAGAAAGACAAAAGACATCAGCTGTTGCATGAAGTTCAGTGTTTCCCCAGAGAAAGTGATTCATAATGTATCCCAGCTTGGCTGAACTGGGTGAGCTGGGAAGCAGTGTTCCATGAGCAAGTAATGGCCATATTTCCTGGGCAATATGGCTGGCCAGGACACATTCCCCCCCCTTCTATGCCTTGGTGATCAATATTTAAGAGATCACCTTCACAAAAATATTAAATTTTCAGTAGGTGATTGAAAACTTCTGAGAGATGTGAACGTCATCTCCAATGAACTCCTTTAAAGAGGTTCCTTGAAGCTTTTGTACCACTTTGGTGCTTCACTGCGTTGCTTTGCTGTGACAACTGGACTTTTGAAAACTACATTACATTTTAACAAGAACTTCTTTCATCTTCCCTAATAAAGTAGATCGATGAAAATCAGCATTTAACACTGCAGTTTTCAGGACTGCTGGAGTGGCAGCCTGCAGGACTGATACGCAAGCTTCTTTCCATCTGCTCTTGAACTGCTCACATGATGATTAAAGTAATGATCAAGCAGGTCAGACCCAAAATGGAACACAAGATTTCTTTCCCCACCCTACTATTTAAGACTCTATATGTTAGAAAGACAAAGAAGTGAGGATGGGGATAAAATGAGGGGAACTTAAGAACACAGCAGCAAATGCTTTAGCCCTAGGCAAAAGAAAATTGCTTTGATGCAGGACTAGAGAGCTGGAAACTCTCCCTTGCTAACTTTGGTATCAGAAGTATGTCAGAAATGAGGGTGGAGATGCTGAAGGAAAAAGGAAATGCAGACACACAGTTTCTGCTGCTCCTTGAAGTCTCTGGGGAGCATTCATGTCCAGAAACAGCTAGTGACAAGTTTGGGTATCTGAGGTTTCTGCAGATGCTTTGCTGTTCTGAGGAGTCAGATAGTATCTTTTTAGATGTCTTAAGCATAGATTAAGAGCTAAACTTTCATCAATCATGTTTGGCTTTTATTGACTTGGAAGAGTTTTCAAACAGGAAAAGCTGCCGGTCCATTACCAAACTTGTCACTGCCACTGTGGGAAGATGGGGGAACAGATAAAAAGTGAAAAATTAACTGTACCTAAAATACATATCTTCAGCTATTACTGTCTTTGTTTTGTTAATCAGAGCCCCCGGACTTAATAATTTAGTTTTCCTTATATCATTGGTGCATAAATGGTCCATTTTTTATACTCAACTTATTACCAAAGTTTTAAACCCGCCAGATGTGACGTGCTATTTTAAAATCCTCGCTGAGCAAGGAAAAAGTGCTTGCATCTCATCAGAACAAGAAAGTGAATAAGACTTCGCAAAAAGATATGACATTGCATTTCAATGAATCCCTTGATTTTTGGACTATATTCATGTCTGTCAACAATTGACTACTGCCAACATACACCTACGTCAGATTGATGGCAAAACATCTTGCAGAGTAAACCCAAGTGTTTCTAGGGATGAAAATCTGGTATTTTTACTTTAAGTATTACCCTACACCTCTATTATTTCTGGAATAGAAATTTTAATGTCTACTTACACTACTTTAATGAAAGGCTAGTGGCATAAAAGCAGGCTGTTAACTACTTGTAGAACACAGATTTCCACTGCAGCTGTAAGCCACAACATCTCTACAATATCACAGAAGAAAGTGTGCTGCCTTTTACGCTGATTTCTGAAAGAAACCTTTGAAACCATTTGCTTAAGAAGAGGCCTAGTAGATACTACTCAGCTAAGAGTGTGTGAGTTTCATAAGCAGAGGAAAGAAAATATCCACTGAGGACATGTAGGAAGAAGTGTTACTAGTGCCATCATTTTATGGCAATTGCAGACTTCTGTTACGTATAATTGAATCATTTCTCCATGCCAAAAAACATATTAAGAAAATAGCACAAACATTTGAATTTATAAAGATAGAACCTGCAATGCCAGCTTCACATTTTTATCTTGTGCAACTGCAAATCTAATGTTTGCCTTCCTTTGAAATCAGAATTGTTCAGTACAGTGCTTTGGCTCCATAATTTCCACAAATCAATCCAAATCCATTTAAAATACATTCTGTTAAGTGCTTTTATGGAAGACAGAAGGAAGCTAGAACACTGGGAAAGTGTCTTTCCTTCCCTACTCATAAAAAATAAAAGCTACCAGACTGAAGGCAAACTTGGAGCCATCTTCATCATTTCACATTTCTACTCCTGTTTGCCTAGCTTCTCCTTATCAAAATCCTTAGGGATCTATTTCATGATAAAATTTGCATGCAACAGACACTCATAAATCTGTAACAAATCTATTAAGAGGTTAAAATATTGCATTTTACTTCCTTAAGCATAAATGCTTCCAGTGACTTTTTAAATGTTTGGCATAACTCTCTAGGAACAGCTTATGAGTAAGTCCAATATACCTGTAAAGCTTCATAGCAATTTTGTGTAGTGTGCAAATCCAGAAAATTAATTATTTTTTTTTTACTTATTATAAGGGTGCATATACTAACCTGCCAAGGACGGTCCCAATCAAGAGGAATAGGAAATGCTCCAAACCAAGCTCCAAGTACACTGCACACAGTAGTAATCTGCAGACTGCTTTCCCAGATGGACATAGCTCTGTAAAAACAGTGTGTTACAAGTTTTCAACAGCAGCTGAAGTTACCATGTCAGAATGTTACATCTAATTTCTCCCAAGATTTTTAAGACTACAAACAGATATAAAAACTTACATATTTGATAAAATAGCATGCAGGTTTCTCCTAAGACACACAAACTATATGTAAATTTAAGTTGTGTATTTTTAGCTAAAATTACAATCTTTCTATACCACACATTCAGGAGATTATTTTTTTCTTATTGAGACGTTTACTGCAAAAGCTAATTTATTTTACCTGGAATTACTCCTATTGAACTTAAACCACTGCTTGGCTGAGCAAATAAACCTATCTCAATGATACTGTGTGCACTGCAGGGAGAGACAGAAATGAAAGGGTACTGTGGGATTGTACAGAAAAGCACAAGCACAGTCACAAAGTACTCTGTGGTGTAGACATGTTATTAATTGATGACTACAACAATTTGAAATTTAAAATAGAAGTCCACTATGAGACTATTCCAAAGCAAATTTCCATCAACTGAAAAGAAATACTGCAGATAGGTGTTGCCCTTCAGCAACAATGCATCCCAGATCAGGTACACTGGCAGCAGGATAAATTTATTGCACACTAAAGAGCTCTTGGATTCCCAGTCATGGGGCATATCATATTATGAGATGTTAAATTACTTCAGTTCTCAGTTTATAGCCTTTGACCACTACTGACTTCAAACGCTTTGGAAAAGTTGGATGTCTGCTTAATAATGAGCACTTACTGTCATCAGTCTACCAAGTGACTGCTTTACTTTGCTCTGCTCAAGCTGTGAACATTTGAGTCCTTGATGACAGTTAAGAAACAAGAGCAACAGAAGTGCCCTTCTGTGTTCTGAACAGTTCTGAGACAGGAGTACCAGGCAGAAATCCCTGCTCCAAATCTGCACAGTAAACTGTACAGTAAGCAATCTGAATTGTAAGTTTGCTACATCTCAGATTATAAACGAACACCTAGTTTTAGCTAACAGATCAAAAAAGATGTGCATTTTTATGGCTCAAAAACTAGATGGGTAGTAAACTCTGAACCTTGCATGTGCTGTTTAGGTTGCATGACATGAACACCTTATTTTGAAGATTCTTAAATTTCTTTTTGCTTCTGAGTACACCTAAGTCACTGCTGCACTTGCTATTGACCAAACAGCTCACAAGTGTAAAGCAAATACTTTTCATTGTTGGCAAAATAAAGGTCTAATAGACTATAATAGTGAGAGTGCAAGGTTGACATTTTGAGCAGAACTGTTTCTTCTACAAGCACGTCCCTTTAACTTACAACACTCCAGTTCAAAATTCTATCACCCTGAGATTTTTAATTAAAGAGAAAGGTCCTGATGTAACTGTAAAACTGTTTAGGAGCCTGCACATAGAAAATTCTTGTGAATTATTTTCAAAAGCTGAATAATTGAGCAGAGATCTGCTTGGCAGAATGGGGAAGAGAACATTCACTACAGCCTAAAGGGAGTGAAAGAGCCAGCAGAACATACTGATGACTGATTGAGGTACATTTATACCCCACAAGACAACTTATGTGTGTAGCAGATTAACTAGAGACTGCTGTACCATATGGAGGTATCAGACTGAGTCCAAAAGCAAAACAACAGAATTAGCAAGGCACAGTGCCCAAGTGGAAAACAGCCATTGGTAGTTTGGCAATTATTGCAGCTGCTAATTCAACCACTATGCAGCATGGATGGACACTGGCTACTCAAAGACAACCTGACCTGTCCTCCAGCATTATCCTGAAGGAACAATGCTTCAATTACTCTCTTTTCTTCATGGAATGACACCTACTGGGATTTTTGCAGGTATTCTTTAACCTAAAGGTTTAACATAAACCTCTCATTTGTGTGTGCCTAACAACTGCAGCAATGTTTATAAACTTTGCATTTTACAGCTTTAATTTTTAACACTGAATAAATTACAAGTAAGGTAACCTTGTAGGCAAAACTAGCAATATTTAAGATAATGGAAGAACACTAGTAGCCGAAAGGTTTTTTGAAGCCTAAAGTAACTATTTAACCCCTTTAAATAATAAAATACATTAAGTGCTGCTTTAAGTAATGTTTGAACTAAGAGGTTAGCTAAGATAATTTACTAAGACAGCCTCTGCATACACAAGATTTGGAATTCTTGGCTGCAGCAGGACTAAAATTCTAAGCAGCCCCTGATGTGCGATAATGCCTACCTTTATACAGGATGTTTCAAGTCTGTAAGAGTATGCAATTCACAAACAAAGTGATAAAATAGGTGTAATGAAAACTGGGAGGAACCCTAAACTAATGGGTTTATAATATTTTTTGGCACTCCTCTCCAAATTAAATCCATTTCTTACCCAGGTGACATCTTTTAATTGCTGTTATACCAGAACTTTTAACAAAATTTCTCGGATAAGTGATTTGAAATAAATAGTCTGCAAAAGGAGCCCCAAAAATCAGCAATTGAAAGCTGATAACCTTTCTGTAGCTTTTACTTCCCTCTAACTGCTTACAGCAGCACATGATAGCATATGATCAGTGTCATGACACTGACATCAGTCACAACATTAGATGTCAGAATAAGGAGTCCACAGATGCTGGCATGGGCCGACCTCTTCCCAAGTGCAGAATTAGTGAAAAGACCCCTAATTACAGCCTAATAAGAATGGAAGGTTTTATGATGCAGAATACACAGACTTGCTTTTCTCAAACGTTTTCTGTGCACACAGACCATAAATATGGGGGTAAGAACAAGTTGTACTAATTTCTTAAAATAAAGTAGAAAAAGATTCTATTTTGTCCATTTTTAGACAATTCCAAAGTGTACTGAAAACGTGCGGCATGTGCAATTTTCTGTCTGAGCTACAACTGTCAGTATCATGTACACAAAACCCCCCAAAAAAACCTCACCAAGCAACACCGCCCCTCTACCCCACCAACAACTCAAACTATTATAATTCAAATAATAACCCTGATAAACCTGCAGTGTCACTGATTACATGTCATCATGTGACAGCACATATAACCCAGCTCCCAGAGACAAGGGCACTTAAAGACTGATCTTGTCACCTTATTGGAAATTATTTCAGTAGTAGCAACTCACATTCAAGTGCTACAAGTAGAAACAGAAAAAGCTAAGCATGTCTACAGAAAAAAAGAAACACTCTCCAAGATTATCCCTACAATATTTAAGTCAGACTCACTCAGTTACACCGTAGCCATTAAGATGCAATAAGTTGCATACAAGTTACTCGAATTTAACTTCATGAATAGTCCTGTGACAAGACATTAGGAGCTTCAGCATTTTCACACTAGACGACTTAAAACATAGCACAAAGCCACCCAGAGCAACAGCTATGTAATTAGTATCTGTTACTTATTTACACTTGATATATCAAGATAAGCTTTCTTCTTCTACATGTCTGTTTCTGTCTTTCTACAAACACAATAGCACAAGCGTGTTTTGATCTTATAAATATTGCACAGGCAAATAAAAGTAACAAAAATAAATGCCAGTGGTTACTTAAGTTTAAATTGCATTCAGGTATTTTAAAAGTACATTCCTTTTTTATACTAAGCTATAATCAGTCTTCCCAGCTCACTTTTTCAGTGCAATTCAATTCCTAAGCTCTACTTTCAAGGCAAGCAGCTGTTGATCTTACCTAACCATCCTTTTCCTCCATTTAACCAGTCCCACCCCATTCCATGTGGTCAAGTTAGAGACAACCTTTAATACATCACATTTACACTCATCTCATGTGTAGGTGCAGCAAGTTCCAACTCATTCATGAGGTCAAATGAAAAAACACAGGATTATTTTTAAAAGAGCAGCTTGCTACAATCCATAAAAAAATTCCTACAATATTTCTTCATCATCTGTTTTCATGCAAAAACTAATGTAAGTAAACATCATTAATAACAGACATTTTACTCAGATAATGTCACATGACTCACTAGTAAGAAGTATGTACAAGTCATCACAGCAAAAATGTCAAAACAGGACAACTGTTTCCAATGCAATACTTTTACTGAATAATACTTAATATCTAGACTAGGAAAGAAAGAAATTGACAGGCGCTCAAAATCTAACCTGGCACAAAGACAGATTGATGTTGTTAAACATCTGTTACTTCAATTCAACTATTATTTCCAGTTGCAAAACCTCCAAAGATGATAAAGTGAATGAGCAGTGACTTGTTTTAGCTAAACAACTCCATGCTTTTATTACAGTCTATTCAACCCATCCACTGAGAATAAACAAGCATAAATGACTTGAATAAGGATTCAAGAATTTTTTCTGTAAATTGAGATAAATCAAAAGTCAATACCTGAAAGTACTATGAAAGTCTAGTTTAGTCCCTGCCTACAGGAATGCAAACCAGTAATAACTCCATAGGTCAGCAGCATAATACAACTCATCACTTTCTTTTGAGATGAGACTTCACCCTTATGAACTATTAAAAGGGAATGAATACTAACACCTTATTAAATCTCAAGCATACATGGAGCCTCTTTATGTTTCAGTGTCCCAGTCTTTCAACAATCCTATTATTTATTGAATGGAAAAAGGCAAAAGAGATAGAATACTTCTGAAAAATATATTATCTCTGATACATGCTAATGCCATGGCTGTCACTGAGATGAAAATATGGTTAAAAGGCTCATTTTACTTGAAACATACTCTGGAAAAAAATTAATGCTTGAAAACTCTGAAAGTTAAAAAGTTCCCTTTGAAATTTGAAAAGAGCATGGGTGAAGATTACACACTTTAGACCACTGTAAATTATGTATAATTTTTGCCATTATAGTCAAGTTTAAAACAGCATTTGCTTTGGCTCCTATTCCTGCTTTAAAAATTGTTTTTACAAAGGTACTATTGGATCATGTGCAAGATTCTTCCTGTATAAGGCAGTGTCAGGTCTCCTCTTTATTTGCCAACCATCATACAGGACTGCACAATGTTATTACTCCAGTAAAATGTGTGTTGGACACTTCCTTAAAAAACATATAAAGTGAGATTTAGTGTCTGGACATCAAAAATAAAAAGCTGGTTCTGCGAATCAGTGTCTTTAAAATACATAAGGATTTTCTCTATCAGAAAAGCTTTCATAAGCCTGGAACTACAAACATGAAAAATATCCATCATTCAGGAGGTTTTCTTTTCTTTACAAAAAATTCCATCATATATCGACCCTGAGATTAATTCAGTTGGTTGGAGCAAGGTGCTAATAACACCAAGGTTGTAGGTTCAATCCCTGTATGGGCTGTTCACTTAAGAGTTGGACTTGATGATCCTTGTGGGTCCCTTCCAACTCAGAATATTCTGTAACATTTCTGTGAATTGTGTACATCAATTAAGTCCGCTTCTATTAGGGTTAAAATCAGAAACATTAAATTAGCACTTACCCATTTTTACTAAATACCCGTATCCATGCTTGTACATTTGGTCCCAGAATACATAAGCACTGTAAAGTAGTAAAGGTAGACAGAAGAACTGCAAACAAAAATGTCTCAGTCACTGACCTACAAAGAAAGAATATTACAAAATTAAGTGAAAGCACATGCACTTTTTTAACCTCCTGCAGAAGAATAAAATATTTTCTCTTTGCTCTGCAGAATAGTAAAGAATATTGGAAAGAGTTCTGCTGGTATCTCAAGAGTGAAATGCAGGAATTACTTTAAATGCCTGATACCTGTAACATCTTTAAAACACCACTGATGTACCTCATATACATCATTAGTTCTAAACTGAGGTATACTTGAAAATTTACTTCATTATTCCATTTATTTTTCTAGTTTGGTGTTGTGAAAATAACCATGAAATGAAACTATATGATGCTATTATTAGTCAGTAACTTAGAGTATCTCTCAAAAATCAGATTACTTCACATGTGTTTTCTTTTCTTTTTTAACTTTCCTAAAAGTTAAAACACTAATATCAGATGAATGAAAGACACACAAGATGCATGGTTTAGAATCTTATGGGGAAAATGACTAAATGAAACTCCAAAAAATGTATGTGCCTGTATGTTTAATGTAAATATTAAAGTAAAAGGAGTTGTTTGTAACTGTCTTAAACAAATAAAAATTCCAAGAGATAGCTTCTAAAACAATCAAACCCCTCCAACAACAAAACAAAACTAAACAAAACAACAAAATAAAACCCAAGCAGCCACCCTTCTTCCCCCAGCCAGGAGTTTATCCTTTAGGTCCCAGTGTACCAGAAAACATACAAGTACTTATACCAATATCTGCAAGGAGAACTGCCCCTTAGAATGTTTAGAGAAAGAGAGGGTCTTCTGACTTACTCTATGAGAGGTGCTCCATAAAGAACAATAATCGCATGAAATAGTATGCAAGACATGAAAAAGTATATACAGCATTTTAGAAATCTGGATATCTAAAAAAGAGCAATAAAATGTCAGAATAACGTTTCAAAAGAGAACATAAGTAACATACACAGTCTATATCTTATCAACAGTACAGTATGCTCATTGCTTCTTTATTTTCAGCTACAATACAGTATCATAGCATGGCACATTTCAAAACAGTTTTCCATGTGTTTAAATAATTAATTAAAAATTATCACACTCCGTCTTAAAACTTTTTTCATGCACCCTGTTAGAACAAGGCAAACATACAAAAAATATACCCAGAAATGACAAGATAAACAGAAATAATTTTATTGGGTATTTTTACATTTCTGTTTTACATCTGATTGTCATGCCCACTCATTAAAAGGCAACTCTCACAGAAAGCGAAAAAAAATATGTAAAAGTAAGAAGCTAGGCAATATAGAAAGATACGCAATATAGAGAATCAAAATAACATTAAAAACACGACATCGTGGCATACTGGCATCTTAAACTCTCAATACATTTGAGAAATATCCAGACTTTCTATAAATCTGCAAAACACAACCTTCTATGACCTTTGACCGTAAACAACAGTTTCTGTGTACTCACTGTATCATATAGAAGCATGCATACTTGGTAAACAGTTCTGCTCTGATCAGGTCACCAATGTAATTCCATGATTTCCCTTTAACCCTTTTTTTCCTACACTTATTCCTCATGCTAGGTTAGGATGAAACCTCACCTAGAACATGAAGCGTGCTTCATTTTCAATCACAGATGGTTAAAATACATGTTTTCTATAACGGTTTTGTGCATTTCACATTCTCCTCAACCAGCAAAACTACACAGAAGCCTTCGCATACAAAGATACTGCTTTCTGGGATGTTTGCTTAAAAGTTTAAGAATCACATCAGAGCACAACATCTTGCCTGACTTGGCAAGTCAGGAGTGCGAGACTATGCACTTGACTTCCAAACTCTGGTGGTTTCCCCCATTTCTGAGCAAGTTGTGTGCTGCTCCGAATTCACCATGTTCAAACCTGTTTCAGTGGGATTCATACCTGTCATGCTCCCTCTTGCAAACTGTAATTACAAAAAAGGCTCCTAAATTCAGATTTTTCTGCATGCAAATATCATCATTCAAGGAAATATAGCCATTTCAATATTTTTCCATGTAACTTCGTTAAGTTGGCCAACTTTGTTTAAATTGTAATGAGCTAGTCTCCCTCTTACGTCTCAGATTCTAAGAAGTATTTTCTCTTCCTTTAAAGTTATTACAAGCTTACAACTACACATGAGAACCGTGTGATGACATTTTGGTATATCCACTAACCAAGATTAGCAAGGCCTGGACTAGGAAATGAGTTCCGTACCCGTTCGATTTTGTCTGTTTTTGCCACCATGCAAATTGTTGGGACTGCAAACAACAGTGCATTGACAAGGATAAGGAAAGCACAGAATCACTCGCCCAAACGGGTTATGTTCAGGTAGAGTTTAACATCAGGAAAATATGGGAAAACTCATTTCAAAAAGTGCTACACTCAACTCATTCATGGAAAAGGAGAATTCACCACCAAAAAGTGTCTTCTTGCTTTCTCTCTCACTGGATTATTTCAGAGAATTTGCTTCCCCTCTGTATTGTCTGGTAGCAGTTTAAGGGATTAAAAAAAACCCCAAACGAACAACTTACCTTGTAAGCAAAGGAACTCCTCTTAGGAGACTGGTTTGGATTAAGGAGCAAGTGCAAGGTTACATTAATGGTACCCACACACAGAGAGCAGACACACAGCCAGGCGAGGTGCGTCCCCAGGACGGAGAATCCCTCCAGGAAGAGCGCCGGGACGGCGGCCGTGAGGGGGACGGCGAGGGCGAGGAGCAGGTTGGCAGCCAGGAGCCTGCCGCCCTCTGCCATGGTGCCCGGGCTGCCTCAGCCCCTCACGGACACGCCGCCTCCGCGCCGCGGGCACACATCCTGCCCGGCCGCGGCACACCACGGGGCCTGTGCGGGGCGGTCACAGAAATTCTTTTGGGGCAGAAGAACGCCGCTCACTTTAAAAAAAAACAAAACACCAAACAACCAAACAAACCGAGGGCAGTCCCTGTGAGCGGCGGCGCCGGTAACGGTGGCGCTGTCGCTCGGCAGCGGAAGGCGGCGGGAGCCGACGGCACATCCGGGGCGGTGTCGGAAGCGGCGGTTTGTTGTGGTGGCGCCGCCATGGTGTGCGAGAAGTGTGAGTGTGGGGGCCCGGGGGAATGAGGGTGTGGGGCTACCGGGGGGCTGGGGGTGGGGGGGGCCCTGCCCTGCCCTGCCCTGCCCTGCCCTGCCTTGCCCTGCCTTGCCTTGCTCTGCCTGGCCTGCCACGGCCCGGCACGGCCCGTCCCCGAGCCGAGCAGCGGCTGCGGGTCCCGGGTGCCCCCGGGCGGGCTCCAGGACGGTCCCTGTGGGAGCTGTCGTTCCTCCCTGGGCAGCGTATTAATGCAGCATAGTTTAAACGACCCTAGGCTGTGTCAGGAGCAGCGCGGCCAGCAGGACGAAGGAAGTGGTTGTCCCCCTGTGCTCGGCACCGGTGAGGCCGCACCCCGAGTGCCGTGTGGGCCCCTCGGCTCAGGAACGGCATTGAGGGGCTGGAGTGGGTCCAGAGAAGGGCAGCGAGGGTAGTGAGGGGTCTGGAGCACAAGTCCTGTGAGGAGAAGCTGAGGGAGCTGGGGTTGTTCAGCCTGGATAAAAGGAGGCTCAGAGGGGACGTTATCACTCTCGTACTCTCTGAAAGGAGGCCGTAGCCAGATGGGCGTCGGCCTCTTCGCCAGGCAGCAAGCACCAGGACACGAGTACATAATCTTAAGGTGTGCCAGGGGAGGTTTAGGTTGGACATTAGGAAGAATTTCTGCACAGGAAAGGTGATTAGACATGGGAATGGACTGCCCAGGGATTTGATGGAGTCACTGTCCCTGGAGGTGTTTAACGTGGCACTCAGTGCCGTGGTGTGGTTGACAGGGTGCTGTTCAGTCATAGGCTAGACTTGATGATGTCAGAGGTCGTTATTTACCTAATTGCATCTGTGATTCTGAATTTTTTTCCTTTGTGATGTTTCCTTACATAGGTGAGAAGAAGCTTGGTACGGTGATCACTCCTGACACATGGAAAGATGGTGCAAGAAACACTACAGGTAATCCCAGGGAGGTTTAACACTTGTTACTGAGGTACTGTAAAGCCAGTCAGCACCTGAGCTATCTTACAATAATAAGGTGAATATGTTACATTACTAATCAGATTAAATCTTAACTCACGTAATTTCCCTCCCATGCTGATTCAATGCATTGAGAATTTATTAACTGGAATTCTTCACTATGGAACTTGTGTGTGTGTGTGTTTGTTTATTTCTGTATGGAATGACAATACACTGGGTATTTAAACAGTATAAAGTGTTCTTTTGTCCTGTTTCCTAGTGCTGCATTGTATGTTTTATCTCTGTGACTTTATTTGCACATGTGTAAAAGCGGTAAAGGAAGCTTTTAAAATTATGCTTGGAACTGGAAAATTTATTCATTTGTGGTTTTATTCTTTCTGTAGAAAGTGGTGGCCGGAAATTAAATGAAAACAAGGCTTTGACCTCAAAGAAGGCAAGGTTAGTATTTAATACTGATTCTGGCTAAAACCATCAGTTAATAAACTAACTGAGGCCTATTTCCTGCCTGTCTGGGCAACTACTCAAAACTTGTCCAAAAAAACACTTAAAACAACTCTAATTGTGGGGATTATGACATTTGATTAGTTGGTAAAAGTGAGTCAGTACCGTAGAGTGTGGACAAGTGTTCTACTGCAGTTCTCACTGGAATTGCTGGAATTTGATGCTTTTGTAGGAGAGAAGCTGGGAAGGCTTATTTTCTGTGCTAGGATTGCTGTTATAATCTCTTGAGCATTTCCTTAGGTTCTGATGGACTTTATGTTATGCAAGGGGGCAAGATGCTGCTGGAGGGTGTTTTTATGTTCTAAATCTTGTAGTATCTTAAGAAAAATACACACTTTTAGTTCTGCTTTTGTTAAGTTTTTGTCTATAATGCAAGAAATCTCCCTTACTGGGGAAAGTGGGAGCTTTTCTGCGTAGTTTGTGCAGCCTGTTAGAAATAATCTTTTTCTAAAAAACCCTTTTCTAAATTATAGTGTTTGCTGGAGTTTCCGACTGTGTTCCTCTGGCCTAGACTTTTTAGGATGAGGCAGAAGAAGTACTTCATTTCGAGGTGCATTAATAAAATACTTTTCCTTTTTTGGCAGGTTTGATCCTTATGGAAAGAACAAGTTTGCAATATGTCGGATTTGTAAGAGTTCCGTCCATCAGCCAGGGTCTCACTATTGTCAAGGATGTGCCTATAAAAAAGGTGAGTGTCACTGACCACCAGAATATCCTAGTTTGGTTAGAAACCAGGGAGGAAGCAGAACCCTGGAATTTGTTTTGTCTTACAAAGAGAAGGCTAGAATGTGATTTAATTGCTGTCTTTGACTACTAATAGGAAGGCACAGAGAACACAAAATCAGACTCTTCTGAGGTGCACAGTAATAGAATGAAAAACAATCTGTGCAGGTCAGAATGTGGAAAATCCTGGTTACATACAAGAGAAGCAATGTTTCAGTGTGACAGTGATCAAATGTAATAATAGGTACCACCAGAGGCTATGGAATCTCTACAGGAGCTATTCAGAGGCTTGAAAAGCCTTGAGCCAGCCTCATCCAAATTGGCTGGATTTTGAGTGGGGCAAAGAGTGGAACTAAAGAGTGCTGGAGATCCCTTTCAACCTGTATCATTCTGTGATTCTGCTGCTTCTAGAAGGTTTTTGGTATCTGAAGCAGTATATCTGGAAGAATAACTCTAATCTTAATCTTGGCAATTGCATAGGAAATTGTAATCTAGTTTGATTTTTCTCAGGTTAAAAAAAATACATTTTGTGAAATTCATTTGCTTTTTGCAGTCCCTTTTCTGCTCTCTACTCCCCCTCCCCTTTTTGTAATAGCTAAATCTAAAACTCTAAATCTGTTCTCAAACCACCCCCCCAAAACAACAAACCCCAAGCTGAAAACCCAAACAAAAACTACCACCAAACGAAAAACCAAACACCCCACACTGATCTACCCCCTAAAAAAACCCCCACAAAACAACCAACTTTTAATCTTGGTAGAGCAGTAGGCTAGTTTAACAAAAGCAGAATACCTGGGGAATAAAAGACAAAGAGAAAAAAACCCTGCTTTTACAACTCAATTTAGAAAGTGTCTCTGAAGACAAATAATTTTCTGTGTGCCTTCATGTATTCTTTTGCGTTCAGTGGCTTAACAAAAGCCATTGAAAGATTCATTACTTAAAATGAGGCTCTGGTCTAATTGTGAACATGCTTGATGCATTGTAAATCAAGCTTTACTTAAAGTGAAAGTAAAAAATTAACAAGAATGTAATTGCCATTCCTAGAGCAAGATATTGCACTGTGCTGTACATTATATATAAAGTCTTTCGGTACTTACGAATTATGGGTGAAATTCTGCTTGTGAGTGGAAGCTTTCTATCTCCCATGTAAGAGTTAAGTGCTGCTAAAAACTATTCAAAAGTTGCCAAGGCAAAAAAAAAATTTCAAGTAAATTTGATGGAGAGCGTTAAAGATATAAAACTTTTATTAGTCTTGTGATTTTGTGTAGATAAGCAAAAGGGTTTAAACATGTAATTCGTGGATGGGGAAAAAAGCATCATGAGCTCAGTTGCTTGATTTAATGTCAGTAATATCAAGGAATCCATATAGCACACAGACATGACACGAACCAATTTTTAGATGTAGAGCTACAGCTAACCAGTAGTAAATTTTGTTTATGAAATTAATTGTTCAATAAATGTGTGCTGTGTCACTGAGTTAGTGGTTTAGCAGCCTGCTGTAGGAGGGTTGCCTTTTCTAGTTGCTAAATGCTCACCAGATGGCTGCCTGAATCCCATATGGTAGAACCTTGTGCTCTTTCTTAAATATATGGCTGGTTTGGGCAGGCTTCAGGATTTCGCTTCATCTGCTTGTGTATCCTTCCAGATTGAGTCTGTCTTCATAAAATTCGTAGCTCTCTAAGTGATTTAGGTTCTAGCTCTGACCATCAAAAATGTGGTTGTGGCATGTTTCCTGAAGCAAATGCAGTCATACAATGTAGTGCTTCAGTTGTTGCGTATCTCTGGAATTGAGAAGCAATCTAATTACTCCTCAGTTTAGACCTGAAATGAACATTTTGAGGGCTGGATTTTGCCCTCCAAAGTAAATCATGGGGTATGTTTCCTGCTGTTCCATTTCCTAGTGGATTGCTGGATTTGTGTCCAGTAATGATATCCATATATGAAAGCACATGATTTGGGGAGTTAACAGGAATAGTTGTCATTTGACACTTTTTGTCTGCGGATGAATGGTTGTGTAAAATGAGATGTGGCCCTACCAGACAAAAGGTTTAGCATCTTTCTGCTTTAGAAGAAGAGGGGAACTTTGAGACAACCCACACCTCTGCCAAACGTGTACTTCTTCCTGCTCTGGTCTTTTGACTTGACGTTCTTTTGGTTTAAAACAAAGTCCTTTGGGACATCAGTGGTCATCTTCACTTCAACTCTCAAGTATACTTAGTATCCATTGTTTTTCACTCCTACTCTAAAGATACCTTAACTCTACGAAAACCTATTCTTCTTAACTTTCTCATTGGTCTGAAGCTCCCACCTATTAATGCCCCATTTAGTAGTCACTTTGTTGATGACTGTATTCTCCTAGCCCTGCTACTTTCTGTCCATCTCAGGCCTTGGTTTGGCTACAGGACTTAAAAGGATTAACAAATTACACCTTTTTTACCTGTTTGCCAGATGTGAGCCTTTCCTGGCTCTCTTCCAGTATTCCAGCAAATTACAGAAGCTTTGGGCAGTGTTGTGAATCGTAATGCTCTCAAAATAGAGCTTATTTTCTTAAGTGGCAGTACTACACATATACTGCAAATACTAATATGTATTAGAAGTCATAATGTTACTTCTAAATTTGCAGTATCTGTTGAGAAAATGCAGAGATTGTCAATGAGAGCTCATTTGAACAATTTTTTTTAAATGTTCTTTACAAAAACATAGCAACTCAGTTTTTGAATAAAGGCTTTAATAACTTTAAAATAATTTACACACCTTTTGTGTGCTTGTAGGCATCTGCTCAATGTGTGGCAAGAAGGTCTTGGATACGAAGAACTACAAGCAAACTTCTGTCTAATTGTATTGAGTAGTCTTTTTATGAACTTTACTTCTTTGTCTTTGTACAGTAACTTTTCTCTAAAATAATTTGTGACTATTACCTTCTAGAAGATAATTCAGTTACTTGGAATGAGTGAGAGGTAAAGATAGACTGATTACCTAAAAATGTACATAATATTCGATTCTTGTTTTAGCACTAATGTTAACTGATTTTGAAAGGTTTGAAAGGTTTGCAGCAACTGATACAGTTCAAAGGGAATGAGAAGATCCTAGTGGATAGTTTGAAACTATCATAACACAGATCTTTGAGATTAACCCTTCTATTCTTTTGGCCTATCACAAGTCTTCTGTTTGTTTCAAAGTTATATTTTATAGATGCATAAAATATGAGCTTGTATCACCTCATTAAAATATCTTCATTTAGTTCTATGCCTGTAAGTATTTGTAATTACTTTCAGCCCAAACTATTACATCCCTGCTCTTTAGATTGTAATGCAATTATCCTGTTGAATTTTGTTTCTGCCTACAGTGTGGTTGGTTAAATCACAAATTGTTAAACTACTGAAATGTACTGTGTTGCCCTGCCAGTTCTTTCTTTGACATTGTCATGGTTTAGTCCCAGCCAGCAACAAAACTCACAGAGCCTCTCGCTCTCCCCCTCTACCAGGATTAGGGAGAGTGTCAGAGGGTGGAAGTTAGAAAACTTGTGGGATAAAGACAGTTTAATAGGGAAAGCAAAAGCCAGGCACACAAGAAAGCAAAACAAGGAATTCATTCACCACTTCCCATGTGCAGGCAGGTGTTCAGCTATCTCCAGGGGACCAGCACCCCATCATTTGTAACAGTTACTTGGGGAGACAAAACACCATCACTCCAAAAGTCCCCTCCTTCCTCCTTCTTCCCCATACTTCATATAAGGAGCATGATGTCACATGGTCTGGAATATCCCTTTGGTCAGTTTGGGTCACCTGTCCTGGCCATGTCTCCTCCCAACCTCCCATGCACCCCCAGTCTCCTTGCCAGTGTGTCAGTATGGAAAGGAAAAGCCTGGGCTCTGTGCAAGCCCTGCTCAGCAATAACAAAAACATCTCTGTGTTACCAGCCCTGTGTTCAGCACAGATCCAAAACACAGCCCCATACCAGGCTCTGCGAAGAAAACTAACTCTACCCCAGCTGAAACCATCACAGGCCGATCAGGTGTTCCATCATTAGCCTCCAAGGAGGCTTTATGTATACATATGGTATCTGGTGGCCCAAGGCAATAAAATAATGAGCATTAATTTCTAAATGTCTCAGTCTCATAATTTCCTAATTTGGTCTGGCTTTTAAATACCTAGTTTGAAAGTGGCTCTTGAATTCTATGATGTAATTGCTTATATACGTGTCAAATTTGAAAGTTCAGAGCAGGCTGCCTTCTCTTCAGCATTGGTTTGATACAAGACTTGAAGTGAGTGTCTCTGAACATGAGAGGCTGCATGCAGCTCTGCAGCTCTTTTGTCCTTGGCTTAGTTTCTACATAAGAAAACAATTTCTGTTAGGGAGCATAAGTGTTCACTTTGCATGCATTTTAAGGAAAAAGAATGGTACTCTTTAATTCATGGTGCAGGTTTAACTAGACCTATTTAAGTGTTTACTCCTCCCAGCAACCTTCTCTTGGCAGTTGCATGTTTTTGTAACTTACTTTCAACTCTTAACAGAAAAGCTGTCAGTGGGAATTTCCCTATGAATATGTTTGAGATTTTCTTTAGTTTTCGTATCTGTTACTGAGAAAACTGCATGACTACTGGAAACTGAAAAACTGCTGTTCTTTCTATGGCACACAATGAAGAATACTGCACATATAGTTACTCTATTTGCTCCTGCCACCCTGTAATTGCACTGGAAGTAGCCCTTTAAAGGGAGTTGTTTGACATTTCCTGTCACCCTTAATTATGCATTTTTGAGCATTTATCACCAACATTTCATGTTCCAAGTGTGTTAGCTTCCTGTGGCTGCTAAAGAGGTTCTTTTCAGCATTATATATTTACTAAGAAGCATTGTCAGGACAGTAGAATTGGCTGAGTCTCCCAAAAGAGAGGACTGCTGCTGCTTTTTATTTTAAAAGCTTCACCTGTTTCAACAATTGAATAGAGGTACATGGATTAGCTAGCTGGTGATATCTTGGTGCTGGCTACTTGTTTCCAAATACATCAAGGAATTCCAATATTAGTGTATATCTCTATGGTGCATCCTTTGTGTGGGTGAAAAGAAAATGTCTATAATTGGCTTCAAGTTTTGCAGCAAGTGCTTGTGAGGAGTGTGTGACAATTTCAGGTGGCAGATTCTCTGATATTCTCTGAATTCTTCACCCTTTATGGGTGTGTGCTGTAAGATTGATTGATTTTTGCCATTCTGTGAATAAAACTTCTTGTCTTCCTGAAACTGGCCAGTATGTCTATTTCAAAAGCATGACATTGTACTTCTTGTATATGTGGTATGAATTGAATGTTTATTGCACTCTGTAAATATTGGCACTGAATGAACTCTTACCTCATTTTGTAATTGATTTAAGAACAACAGAGATTAAATAATATGATGCTTTGTTCGTAATTATTTTGTAAATTGAGCTTTTATGCACCTGTATCCTATTACTGGGCATTTGCTTTTGCATATTAGAATGCATTTTTGTTGTAAAAGGAGGACAGATTTTGTTTTAATGGGCTTTTTTAAATGGTGGATACAAAGCATGTTTTGTTTTTCTAGGGGTTTGTAAATGCTTGGGATCTTCCATCTGTAACTTTCAAAGCTTCTTAGCCTTGTGAGAGTTCCGGTTCCTGAAATCTATAAAATTTGCTGATGTAACAGTCAACTTTCAGAAAAGCTCATTTTCCAAGCACTGTTTTGGAGTCTCATTGCTTTAAATTTAGATTGCAAGCCATCTCCTGAACCTCCGAAATGTACTACAGTTGAAGGCAGTCTTGCAAAGAAGCACTTAAAGGTAGCTTTTAATCTTATATACACCCTCTGTATAATTGAATTGTCATATAAAAGCATATTGTTGATATTAAAAATGTTTTGTAAGCATGGGATGCCTTTCCTGAGACATTATGGAGTGAAAACAAGAGAAAATTTGTAATGGAAGTTTGCCAGGTTTGTTTAATGTACTGAGAAGAACACAGTAATATTGCCAGATGATCAGCCTGTCCTCTAAATCACAGGTTACATAAGAGATTTATGCTGCCAAATTTAGTAGGATTAGAATTTTCCTCAGTACTGCTGAATTTCTATGCTGTTCTTTCTGTTCCTGTGTATTTGTTGGCCAGAGCTATTACTCAGCTAAGCATAAGCAACATTTTGGTGCAGATTATTGAGAGAAAAGAACATATAAACTACATAAATGTTGCTGTGCCTGTAGCAGACAATCAGATGAAAATTGAACAGGAACTGTTGAAGGGTCCTTGTTGTGTCAGAATGTTCTTACATTCTTCTCCATGTTGTTTTGGCTCTTTTAATCCTGCTCTTCCTGCTGCAGAAGCTGGAGTCAGGACCATCCAAGGACAGACATGTGGCAATACTGTTCCAAAACGTTAGGACTGTTTTAATTGTTTACTTACAGTACTGTTGTGGGTTTTTTTTTTCCTCTTAGGTTTATTCTGTTCCTTCATTATCAGAAGAATAGCAGGAAAGACTTTGTAATAGAGGGATGTCACTGACCACTTTGCATTCAGTTTTTCTTGAATATGACCCAGACTTGCACCAAAATCTCTTATTTAGCCAAATATGAGATGTACAAGTTTCAGATGGTAAATCTGTTACACCTACATGCTTGTTCTGGTATCACTCTTATGATCAGCCCATGTGCCTGCAGTGCCTCAGATTGCACAAATCTTCCAGTTTTGTACTAGCTGAGCATGGCTCCACCCACAGCTACTTAAGCCAGGACCCTCATAATTGTGGGCAAGAGTGATTGAGGTCTTTGTACAATTTGGTGACAGAGAAACTCACGCTGAATATCATGAAAGAATGAACACATTGCTGCTTCACAGCTGAGGTTTGCTATTAAGCAAAAATATTTTTGCTCTCCTAATGAGCAGAATGGGTTTGATGATCTGAGAAGGCATGATGACAGCCCTTACAAATAACAGAGCCAAATGCTTCTTTTAGTGGGGATTATAGATGTGCTTTGTGTGAAGACTTGTTGCTTTTGTACTGTTTGCCTGCCTCACAGACATGTGCTTTTATGGAAGAAGTTATTGTCTGAAATTCATCAGAAACTGATTTTTCTTTAGCTTTTGCGGGTGGGGGACATAGTTCACTTTGCAGAGCTTGGATGAGGTATGTGTGGCTCATCGGGTCTGGCTTATGCCTGCAGAAAATGTGAGTTCTCCGTTGACAAGGAGTGCTTACTTGCCCACTCAAGGGCAACAGGAACAGCTGTGTTGAAGTAACTTGGAAGAATTTGAAATCTTGCCAAGAAACTGAAGAAAGAGCTGAGTGAAGTATTCTCCATGTGGGTATTGCTAGTAAAGATTACTTTGTTACATGGTTCACAAAGACGCTACTGATTTTATTTTTTTTTTTTGCCTTGATGCCATTCATTTGTGATAAATAGCAAGTAGATTTTTCAGGCACTGCTGAACTGATAACTAAAGAACTATCTAATTGAGCAGACATTTTCAGACTGGCTTTCTAGTAGAAAACTTCTCAAAGCTACTCCTTCCTTTCTGTCTCTGTCTTTGCACTAAAAAGTGCAAACTGAACTTAGCAGTGTTAGTGACTCATTAAGCATAAGCACTTCCAACAAATGCACTTGCTATATGCTCATCTGCCAAGTGCCATTGGGAAAACAAATGTTGAGGAGTTCTTTTTTCCTGCCTCATCATGTTATGATGATTAAATTTCAGTATTGTTAACTGTTTGAGTTAACATGCAAACAGACAGAACTCAGAGTTGCTATTTTCTACTGGCTAATGGCTCTCATCACATGCATCTTAACTGTATCATACAGGCCAGTTCCTCCTTTTGCTGCCATAGAAGGTAAAGATTTTAAGTTGATACAGCTCCCAGATTGTGTGTTGGACATTTACTGTTCTGGTATGTTTACTATGTTCAGTAACACAGCAGTGCAAATATGTGGGACAAAAGGCATGGCTCTCAGGGAGTTGGCATCTAGCACAATCCAATTGTCATCTTTTATTGATTAAAATATTTAAATGTTAATTGGATTAAGCAAAGACTTTACTGTGTCGTCTTAAATATCTGTCTTTCTAGAGGCTTTTGAAAATGTGATGACATGACATTTCCATGAGGGATAGCTTTTACTCTATGGCTTCCAAGAGCATTTTTTCTTAAAGGGTGGGAAGCAAAAGTGATATAAGGGAACAGTTATTCTGCTGATTTTCAGATTTGTTTGTTATTAGGGTTTCAAAGAAATCTTTAAAAGATCAGGCATATTTTGTGTATCCAGTGATGTCAGCCTGAATTTGAAGACAGCCTGAAGCGGGGTGTCATGCACTCCCTCCGTGTGTCATCCTGCAGTGCTTCTGTGGAGGCTCTGGGCAGAGAAGCTCCTTGTGCCCATCCTGGTGGTAACTAATTAAAAAAAGTGTCTGCTAGTGAGGGCAGCAGAATTCAGGCTCTAGGAGTCAAAGTCTGTGGTAGATTCTAAAACATTAAAAGTAGAGAATTGTGTGAGTGAATCTTTCGAACTAGGAAAACTTTGTAGAGAACAGCAAACGCAATTTATTTCTCAATTTTTTTTGCTGATAATATTCACACCCTTTCTCTTTTTTTGTTTTATCCAGATTTTCTATTGTAACTAACTCGCTGCACCTGGCTAACATACAAGCATATGTTATTAGGGAATTTTGGTAAGTGCAGCATTGATAATTGCACTGAGGAAAAAATAGACAACCAGGTATTATAATACATGAAGGAAAAAACTGCCAGGTTTTAAAGACTGTCACATACATTCATTATAAAAGAGAAAACTTTCTAAATTACTGACCTTAGCTAAATTAAAAACAAATGATCATGCAAATATTAAGGATATATACCAGTTTGCAATCTCCGTGCTTTTTTATTCTATAAAATATATCTGAAGACTGCGCTGTGGTTTGGTTTGGTTTGAGGTTTTTTCAGAAACAGCTAGGACACCAAGCACAATTATTTTAAAGGTTAAGTTTATTTAAACAAATAATTAAAAGTTTCAAATCCTTTCCAGTATAAGACTGTGTATGGCAAGATCATGAGGATTGCTTGGAGGTGAATATATAGGTTAGCCAGGTTCTGACAAGTGTTCTTGTCATATGCTAGCTGTGAAATGTGATTTTATAAACACTGACATAAAGTGCCATATGTTCTGGCTTTATTCCTGCCTTTATATTCATAATGAAAAAATCAATGCTTGGGTTGAGGGAGGAAATGGTAGGACTAGGAACAGTAAAAGTGTGTGGAGCACAAGTGCACACTTCTGCCATTAAGCACTTGGTAAGCATTATTTTTCCCTTACAATCCCACACAAGGTATATAAATAGGAACCATTCAGTTGATTTGTCCAAGGCTGCTGAGGAAGTTGGTGTCAGACTGGGGTTAGAACTCAATGGAAAAAACTAGATTGCTAGGCTTGTCTCTGTGTCTTTTGTGTGTGCAGTAGTTTTGATACCTGTGTGACCAGGGCAGTCTGAGACACAAGTTTGATACAATCACTTTAATGAAGTTAGTTTGAAAAACAAATAGAACATAGTTTTCATATGGGATTTTTGCCCCTTGAGGCCCATTCAAACAGTTTTCCATAAAATTTTTCTTAAGTTTCATCTCCAGTACTTAATATTTTGGGCAGGAAATACGATGTTTATTGAACATTTCATACATAAAAGTGTCAGTTCAGTTCTTTCCTATTTGGGCACATATGAGTTATGGTATATTATCCCAATTATGCCAAAGGTTAGGGCATATCTAGGTTGTTGTAGGGTCTTTTCTCAAAAAGATGGGTCAACAGGATTACAGTGCATTGAAGAACAACTGTATCTGAAAGTACATTTGCATGTGAGAACTGTTATGTTTATGAAACTGGTCAAACTAAGAATGCAGAAGAAAAAGCAGGTGTTCAAATAAATCAATAGTCTGATAGGAATAAAACCTAACATCTATAGAAGATAAATTTTTGATTCAAACTCAGGTCAACAGTCAGATTTTGTCACTCTCTTTGATATAGTATAGTATCTTTTTCTCCAAGTATTGTTCCTCATTTGGTTTAGAGGTGCAAATATCTAAAGGTAGTTAGGGACTACCTCCCGTTGAATTTATTTCATTGAAAGTGGATGTTCACATCAAACTGTGTAATAAGGTACTGCACAGGATGAATAAGGTACAAAACATGATATACCAGAACAAGTAGCAATTTTTATATTCATCACTATCTGATTTACCATTACTGCAGGTTTATTTCCAATAAAGCTTTAATAAAAATTCAGCTTGCCACTAGTGGGTATATACTGATACAATAGCAGCTGATTTTCCCCTGTACATAAGGATCTGCAAAGAGATTGGTCCCAGAGGCCTTAAGAAACAGCATTGTTACCTTGTTGGTTGTGTATTCCCTTCAAAAAGGGGAAAATGGGACTTCTGAGCTGTAATTTCTAGCTATTGATAAAGGAATTACCTTCACTGGAGGAATGATGCAGCCTTTGAGCTGATGACTGAATGTTTTCAATATGTTGAAACAGGCGGATAGTGCAGTACTGATATACATTGCATGGTGGATCACTTCATGATGCAGTATATCATTCAATGCTTTCTCAATTTGTCTTAGAAAATTGCTTTAGGTTAAGGAAAAGGATTAAAAATATTTTTTCAGGGCTAAATAAATACAGTTTTGTCCTCTTCTTTGGATCCTGCAGAAGGCCCTGTAACATTTCTGTGTATCAGAGAGTCCTAATTTCAGGATGTAGAAGCATTTGTGTGGAGGAAAGGGATAGTTCTGGAGGAGAATGGCTCTCCACATCCACATATCCATATTTATTTGTAGTCTACTTAAACAAATTTCTGCTAGTGACTTTTAGGTATGGACACATAATTGCCTCACTGTTTTTCTAGTGGGCCATGAATTCCAAAGGGCAGCTTATCAGACAGCTGTTTCTGAAGCATTGTGGCTTGTTTGTCTTGCCATGCCAGCTGAGAATTTTAGTTTGCACCCTAATTCTGCCAGCTAGAAAGGATAGAGGACAGTGGAGAAGCAGATTACATCAATCTTCTGTCTGTTCATAGGCTGTCTGGGGAGACCTGTATTTTTTTTTTTTTTTTGATCAAGGCATCTTTTATAAAGTAACCCATGGAATCCTTTGAAATGGGGCAGAATTCTCACAAACAAGGTGTAGGGGTATGAATCCTCAAAGATGTCTGGTCATTCAGCTCTTACGGAAATCTGGGTAGTGTCTGTATCTCTTTGGGAATATGTAGTTAAGTTTAGTTTCTGTAGTCTTTGTTTGTAGTTGGGATGAGTTGGCTTGGTTTTGACTTCTTGTATGGAAATGAATAGGTTATTTTAGATTCTGACTAGTACAGTGTTGCAGCAGCATTAATCTGCAAACAGTGAGAGAATATCTTGTCTGTCTTTTGTTGGGTAGCTGTAAATTAAATACTTTTATTCTCTAGCAATAATTTTAGGAGACTGCAAGGTGCTAACAAGAAGTGAGAACAAAGCTGTGAATTAGCTGTTTCTCAGATACAGATTTTCCAAACGTGACACAAACACCACATATGGTAACCAGTGTCTGGCAATTGTTTTTCCTGTTAGTGCTGTGATATGGAATCTGTTTCCATTTAATTCTTGATCAGCATAAGAAAATTCTTCCTTGGATTTTGAATCTTCTTGTAAGACTGCAAAAATAATCATAGAACCATTAAGGGTGGAACAGACCTCCAAGGTCATCAAGCCCAACCTTTGACCAAATATCACCACGCCCACTAAACCATATCACAAGGTGCCATATCTACTCATTTTTTGAACAGTTTCAGGAATCATGAGTCCACCACTTCTCTGGGCAGCCTGTTTCAATGTTTAACCATGCTTTCGGTGAATACATTTTTCCTAATATCCAACCTGAACCTCCCTTGATGCTACTTGAGGCCACCTCCCTTTAATGGTGCTGGTCACTGTTTGTCAACACTGAGCAATACAGTACATATATATCCACAAAGTGATTTGTTAAACCTCCAACCTTAGTTTAATATTCTAAAATATTGTCTGGATAAAAGTTCATAGAAGCATCATTCTTAACTTCTGAGAACACCTCTGAAATGAGCTTTTGAGCTGATAAGCTGTAGTGCCCATCTCAAGGCTGAAGATCCCATTGCACATGCGTTATCCTAAGATGAAGCACTGGAACACCTATGTCTCTTTTAAGGAGTTAGCTGCAAATGACTGCACCAAGGTCGTGGAATCTGGGTCCAAAATCAGCTTCAGGAGCTTGTACTTGTGAAATAGCATTGAGAAGGTCCTACTGTGCTCAAGGGTACGCACCATGAATTTTTACAACCAAGTGATGAAGTAAGCTCTTGTGCTAAAATCATTTACTTAGTGCTTCAGAAAGCCAGTAAGTATAGTATTAATGAGGAATGCTGGGCTGGCAGCTCTAATACTCTGAGTATCTAAAAAGGTGTTATCCTGACTATTAGTGAATATAAATGAGCATACACCACCATTATCTAATCTGACTAAAAAGGCATTCAGGCCTATTTATAATTTCTTATGTACTATTATGTACTGTCTCTATTTTTCTTTTAAGAATACTCAGCTGCTTTTACAGTTTAGATTATGTGAATGTTAATGACAGTTCTGGGGTGCATTTAGAGAAGCTTCCCAGTCCCATAAGCATCAGTCAGTGAAGTACTTGCCTCACAGTCTGCAGTTCAGCTGTGATTGAACCCATTTGGTCCTCTCCTCCAGCCCAGTCTTTATGACGCCTGAGTTCTATCATATCACCACTGACTGATTTTAATACATGTAGTTTATAAATGTTGTTACAGTCTCCTAAGGTAAGCATATGAAAACCTCTGCTTTTTCTATGAGGTATCTGTCAGGCAAAAGAAAGAGATCTTATTTTACCCGTGTGACCTATTTCCAATACATTATCAGCTATGTCATCATAATCATAAAGCCACCTCCAATATCACAGCGCATTTGTTGTGGTTACAGTAGGAATATAGTAGGGTCACTGGCAGATGTTACTTTTGGTTTTGGGGTATATGGATGTTTTTTCAAGTGTAGGGAATATGCTCATTATCTGATAGCCTTAGGGTCTTCAACAGAAAGAAGAGCTCCTCTATTGTGAGAAATATTTTTTTTCTACCCAGGAAGAGTAGTCTGAAAGTTATAGGTATCCTTGATTTGCTTGCAGAACTAATATGGCAAATCTAGCAGATGACCAGTAGGGCCATCAGCAGCTGCCAGTAAAATATGCACTCATGGTGGTTAGATCTTAACTAAGCACACTGCAGAATCTACCCTTCATACAGGCCAAGTCCCTGCCCACTGAGAAGTCTGGGTGATAGGAAAATATTTGCAGCATGCCCATGAAGCTATTTCGGTTCAGGGTGAGGTGCCAACTCCTCAATTAAGTACCTCTCATAGAGAACACCCTCTTGCCAATCTCTTTCTGCTTGTAGATGATGGCAAGTGTTTTGTGTGCAAGCTTTCAAGAAGCCTAATTAGGAAGTGCTGTCACAAAAGATAGCATTTCCATAGTGTGAAACAGTCCTGCCATGAAAAAACTGCAAATAACCACATAAACTATAATGAAATCATGTTATGTAAACCCTAATTTCCTACTAAAATAATTATTCTGATATTACTGTAAGAATCTTTGTTACTGATATAAACAAATCACAGTCCATCATTGGCACTGTTCCTGTTGACTGTGAAAGACCCTTGTCTGCTGTGAGAAGGGGAAGGTATTCCCAGAATTTGAGATGAAGATGGAATTTCACTTGTGTATCTTGGAGCTGCTCCCTGAAGGTCTTATTTCATTGTCAGGTTGAGAGGCACTGCAGAGCTATCTGCCAGTTTTGTCATGACTCAGAGGAGGCACAACAGTATCAAGACTTCAGTCATAGCTGTGAACCTGTCCCTTTGAGTGGTTCACCACCCCCCAGTTTCAGTTCTGAAAAAGAGGCTTGCCTCCTGCACCTTAACTACAGTATTCCACAGTTTGGTTGTCTGTATACATGCAGTTACCTCCCAAGCTTTCGTGGTGTAACCACTTTTTCCTAAGTATCTGATGCACACCTGATGACAGAGGGTGTAAGTGCTGAAAGACTAGTAGAAGTGATCCTAGAAAGAAAGGTGAAATCTAAACAAAGTAATGACTGAAGAGGATTTCTGTGCCAAGTCTGTGGGGCTGCCCATGATCACAGCAGCATAGGTGCAAATCAGTAAGAGCTCACTGAGCTCTTAAGGTACAGTCTTCAAGCTTGCATGTCTTCCTAGAAATACCAGTAAGAAATTCAGAACTGCATCTGAAACAAAGCATAGTAGTTGTACAGGTAAACAGTCTACATGTAGAGATACTTTACAGCTGAGAATCTTAGTTTTCTACAGTTTAATTATAAAATTACCTTCAACATTGTGAAGGATGGAATGCTCAGGAACAATTGTCCAGTTCATGAAGACGAGGTGACATTTTAAATGAAAGTATTGTTTTGACAAGGCTTTTTATGCCTACAACTGGATATTTAATCTGATTTTATTCAGTTAATAAAACACTACTTTAATATTCTGAATGTGTATAATATATTTAAATTCCAATTTGCATGTAAGCATAGCTTAACACTAATCAGGAATCAAAACTAAATCTACTCTTAGTATCAGTTGCTTTTTTTTCTAGCACCATAAAATATAAACATTAAAAATCTGAATAAATATATGCCATGTTAAGTAAGTGATTGTGTAGGTAGAGAATGTGTCTTACTGATTATAGAAAAGATGACCTAATTTAACGCAGAGGTTATGTTCTGCTGGAAATGAACACTACATGGCCAATCAATGAGAATCCAACCTTTTTTGTGAAGTAACTAAAACACGGAAATGGAAAATAATAAACAATTCAAGTCAGGTATTTCATAATTAAAACAGTGATTCAAATTATCAATCAGTCTGTTTTGAGATGTGGTTTATACATGGATTTTTGGTAAGAAGGAAGGCAGGCAGGTATATCTTTGCACATTCCAAATCATTCAGGCTGCCAAGGATGCACCCAAAGTACTGGGCCATGACCAGAGAAAGCTTTAGCTAAGGAGCCTGTATGAAGAAAAAGTGCATGTCTGAAGGTAAAAAGAAAAGAGAGATGTTCTACT
>VWZG01010617.1:59186-79684 GCA_013396735.1 Grallaria varia
AAGGGTTTAAATATCATTCTAGCAAATAAATGCAGTAGGAGTTTCAGTTGTGGAAGGATCTCAAGATTAAGCCAGTGAATGTAAAATTTGAATTAAATTTTTCTGACTTTGGGTAGACATACTTCCTTGGTGTAGCTTGCATCGTGTTTGCATGAGTAATACTTGCACTGTAATAGTTAACTTCAGTGGGAATTATGAATGCCTAAGGGACCGCAGCAGCTTTACCCCTTACGAGGCCATCAGCTTTCATCTATATATCTCCAGAAATAAATGTAACTCTGTCACTCCTGGTGGATATCTAGAGGGACCAGCTCTGGACTGCCTTATGCCACAGATAAAACTACTTTCACATTTCATGCTCCCCAAACTATCTTCTTAAGAAGCTACTGTTTAAAGTATCCCTTTAAGGATGAGTATTTTCTATTCTTGTTTACCTCGCTGGGCAGTCAGAATCAAAGCAATTGTTTCCTCCTTTATTGTCTTTACTATTATCCCCCTTTTTATTTCCTTTTATTCAACACATCATCTAAGACTGAAAAACAGATTTCTTTTTTCATAAACAGTGGGAGAATAACTAACAAAAGGTAGTAAATGGAACTTGAAAAGGGACAACCTGTTAGTATCCTTAATGGTCATCATCTCATTGTGACCGTGATGGTCTAGTGGAAGGTGTCACTCCCCGTGGAAGGTGTCACTCCCCATGGAAGGGGGGTTGGAACCAGATAATCTTTAAGGTCCTTTGCAATACATCATTCTGTGTATAGCAGTGGCTGTTCTGGATCAAACAGTAGATAATCTGCAGTTGCTCTCTGATTTTGCCACTCACCTGAACTATGACATAATTGATTTTCCTTCTACTTAAGCAATTACCTGAAATGAATCTCCAAATCATTGGTGATTGTCTGATAGATATCTACAAAGAGAACTGGTATGCATTCAGCTCCAAAGAGAAGTCAGAAATGACAGACTCATCAGCCTAACTTCATGCCCTTGAGAATTTTGGCAAAAAACATCAGAGAATGAATATGTGAGGGCTGAGATAAAACACTGATAAGTGTCCACCCACAACCTGCCCCCTTCCTGCCCCTAGTCTGTCATTACATGAACAAGTTTAATTTTCTTCTTTAAGAGGATAACTAGCCTAGCAAGGGAGGGATAAATTGTAGATGTATAGACAGAAAATAACCACCTATGTAGCGATGCAGCAGAAAAGTATGTGGGAACAAAAGTATTTTACAAACTACAGATGAGTCAACTAAATAGTGTCATTCTAGAATGAATGAACAGGCCTGTCATATTTTGAACAAGGGGAGTAATTATTCTGCTCTACTTGATCCTTTTAAAGACTCAGTTTGAAAACCTTGTCCTGTTGGCAGATTTTAGAAAGCACAAATGAAAGCAAAGCTTAAGGAATTAATATGTTCACTTAAAAAAGAGAAGGTTACAGGTAGAGTGTTTAACAATTTTCCCATGCGTGAATTATGTTATAAAAATGTAGCGCTCATCTCTTCTCCATCCTTACAACAATAACATATTTCTTATACTAAACATATCTCTCCCTTGCTGCAAATTAGGCTGATTTATTTTCATAATTTGATTCATGAAGTGTTAAAATAGCAGTGGCTGTTCTGGTCAACCAATAGATAATCTTCAATTGCATATATATATATATATATATATAAAATACACATATGCATAAAATGCTGTATAATTGCCTTCATTACAATTTTTCAAGAAAATGCACAAATGCCATCATTGTTGGTCTAACTCCACTTTAGCTGGCTTTAATACATGGAGTTGGACTATACTGTCTCCTGAAGTCCTTTCTGGATCTGCAGTCTTACATTTCATGAATTCTGTTCTAGAACATCTTTTAGACAGGAAACTCTCTGAGGCAGAGTATGTCACCATTGTGGTTGTGCACTGTCTGTAACAATGATGTCTATATTGTTCATCTGTCTGCAGAATTATCTAGAGAGTAGTCAACAATTAATGCTGCAGATCAAAAAAGCCAGTGTCGCAGCAAGTAATACATTGGAAAAGGTGAAGTATATATACCTAGGATGTTTATCTAAGCAAGATATGTATTTATGTTTATTTGCTAATATTTTCTGGTATGGATGTGTACAGATACAGATCTTCTCTGTATTATAGTGTCTTAATCTGTATAATTTTTTTACTTGGCTTTATCATCATTTAGCTAGCATAATGCTATTAACAATGTTTTTGCAAAGGTCT
Source organism: Grallaria varia (assembly GCA_013396735.1). Taxonomy (NCBI): domain Eukaryota; kingdom Metazoa; phylum Chordata; class Aves; order Passeriformes; family Formicariidae; genus Grallaria; species Grallaria varia. The sequence goes on from VWZG01010617.1 coordinate 61,425, forward strand.
AGTTTGATTGTTTGACATGCTACGGAAAACAAAACTGTTCTGATTTTCCCAAAGTTTCCCTAGAGCCTTTGATCCAGTCTTTGATCCAACATGGTTAAAAATGAGTACAGAGAATTTTGCTGTCTCATAAAACTTACAGACAAAAATAGTGTAATTCCACAATGTGAAACTTCCATCAGCTTTCACAGCAAACCCAAACCCCTGACCAATTAACCATGAACAAACACCCTTAGTCCTACAGGAAGATCATGCTACAGTAGGACCCCTTCCCAACACCCAAACAGCTTCCTGCTTACTGCACTCACATGAAGTGCCGGGTACTTGTGTAGGAATGCCTCTTTTACTTTCATCAGACCAGCACATTGAAGCTCCTGTATTGTATTTTAAAAGAATCTGATTGCCACCTCCATCTGGGCTTCACCTTCTAAATAAAAATGTAAGAAAGTTCTTACAGCAGGGCAGTTGGAAAGACAGATGGGGAGAACCTGACAGTGCACAAGGTGTAGAGCAATCCATCAATTCATGTCTAGCTGTTAAAGTAAGCATGGCCTACTAGGCTTGCTAACCTAAAGTTTTTTTAGGCCTTATGAATCTGGACTACCAGATACTGGTTTGTTTTAGAAAAGTTTTCTTGCTTACCTATTACTATTTCTACTAAAATCTCCATTGTAGTAGAGGCTTAAGTCATAGAATTAAGTGAAGGTATGTGTGTTCCCAAAGTCAGAAATGCATGGAGTTGCAAAAGTTACAGGAAGAGCTGGATCACGGCATACCTACAGAGGCTGTGTAAAGTCCTAAGCCCGCATAAAGAACTGTTGACACAAACCTTGCCACTCTGACAGGCATGTGAAGTCTGGAAACTGAACATGGAGAAGCCTTGTTCAAGAGGTGGAAGCCTCTCTGGGAGGCAAATCTTCACCTCCAAACAGAAATCCAGATTAGACAAGAGTCTGTGCTCAGAGTTAGAGCCTGGCCAGTCAGTTGGAGAGGAACATTTGTCCGTTTAGAAAATTGGGATGCATCTGAGTAACTATGGATGTCAACATCTAAATGTCAAAAGGGGTACACACATGAATTATCTAACCTAGTCTTCCTATTCAATAGACTGCTGCACTACTGTCTTTTTTATGTCTTTTTCTTTGTGGTGGGTTGTGGTGGGTTGACTGGCTGGATGCCAGGTGCCCACCAAAGCCACTGTGTTGCTCCACTCCTCACCTGGACAGGGGGAGGGCAAATAAGAACAAAAGGCTTGTGGGTCAAGATAAGGGCAGGGAGGGATCACTCACCAATTACCACAATGGGCAACACAGACTTGGCTTGGAACAATAAGTTTATTTTATTGCCAGTCAAATCAGAGAAGGATAATGAGAAATAAAACCAAATCTTAAAACACCTGGCTGTGCAGGGGGACGGGGAATAGGGGCTGTGGCCAGTTCATCACATGTTGTCCCTGCCAGATCTGCTTCCTCACACCCTTCCCTTGCTTCAGTGTCGAATCCCTCCCACGGGAGACAGTCCTCCACAAGCTTCTTCAGCATAGATCATTCCCATGGGCTGCCATTCTTCATGAACTGCTACAGCATGAGTCCTTTCCATGAGGTGCAGTCCTTCAGGAAAAGACTGTTCCAGCATGGGTTCCCCACGGGGTCAGAAGTCCTGCCAGAAAACCTGCTCCAGCACAATTTCCCGCAGGGTCACAGCCTCCTTCAGGCCACCGACCTGCTCTGGTGTGGGGTTCCCCACAGGCTGTGGGTGGATCTCTGCTTCACTGTGGACTTCCATGTGCTGCAGGGGAACAGCTGCATCACCACAGTCTGCACCACCGGCTACAGGGGAGTCTCTGCTGCAGCAACTGGAGCACCTCCTCCCCTTCCTTCTCCACTGACCTGGGTTCCCCCTAGACTTTTTTCTTTCACACATTCTCACTTCTCTCTCTGGCTCCAGTTATGTAGGTTTCTGCCCCTGTTCTTAACCTATGGTATCCTGGAGGTGCTACCAAGCATCGCTGATGGGCTCAGTCTCGGCCAGTGGCAGGTCTTTGGCATTGGGTCTGTCAGACACGGGGAAAAGCTTCTAGCAGCTTCTTACAGAAGCCACCCCTGTAGCCTATGCTCCGTTTCCTCCCCTCTCTTACCATGCAAACTCAATACAGTGATTCACCACACATCACGGTGTCCACTCTGAGCTAATCACCTTGTGCTTTCCCTACCATCACTGGAGAGAAATGTATATTTCCAGATTGTGATTCATCCCATATGTGCATTTTACATATCTTCCCCTGGCATGGTTTCTGCAGGTTGGAAACACAAAGTCTGAGTGTGCCCTTGTAACTGGTTCAAGGAGATGGCACTGTGCATGGCCAGTGGCTGAAATTCAGACACCCACTGCAGACTGAAATGAGGATCTTGTGGTTTTTGTGGAACATTCAAACTGAAATTTTACACCTCCATAAATTTAGCTTATGTTCCCTTCTCATTCCCTGCCTGGCTTGAGAAATAAAACCTTTTAGCCTTTTAGACTGCAGATGGTAGGGAAAGATACACGGAGAATGCAAGTAAGGCATGGATGAACATTTAGACAGCACTGCCATACTCTGTGCATGTATCAGTGGTCAGACAGTGAAATCAGCTGGCAGTGGGCTGTAGGAATGCACTCCTAGTACAGTGACTATTGCCTGTTTTGACTTCAGAGCTGAAAATATTAATGAAAACCTTTTTCTACTAGTGTTGCATCAAGATTTTCCAGCAAAGATCAACCTAAAATATTGTCTTAGGACTTGTAAATCAGATAGATAAAGAATAATATAAGTAACAAAAAAGCAATTCCTTGAAGTTTCATCCATGGACCCCTGATGTGGTGGGAGAGACTGCATGACCCTTATGGATCAGAATGCACTGGGAATTCACAGGTAATACCACAAATTCATTCCTCTGAACACAGCAAGCAATTTTCTTATGAACAGCAGAGTAGCATAAGGTAACAATGTATGCAGAACTAATAAAGTACTCAGACATTTTATGAGCAGTATATGATGTAGTTCCTTTTGCAATAGTTTCTGTGTTGAAGAAATCACGGTGCAGTGGATGAGCAGCAGATGACATACAGAATTAGATGGGGCTGTCAGTAATCATTTTTGTACCAGTAACAGAGTCTTGGAATTTCAAACAGCTATCCATCTATGCATATACATTTGCATATGTTTGCCAAAGATATATTACATTCTGTATATGACATGGGTTTCCCTCTAGAAAAAACATGACCGGATCCCTTTTTAGATATTTTTGCAGACGGTCTTCTAAACTCTCTTCAAATTCGGTTTTATACAAGGAACAGAGCAATCTATAATGTTGTTGTGTAACCAGCATATTTATTTATTTACATATCAGTTTATGGTAAAATTAATTTTGCTGACATGGTTACATGACTTTTCCCCTTTTTAAATTTTGACTTTTTGAACAGCCTCTGGCATGATGGGAGTGCTGACTCTGTTGAGAGAAATAACATGGCACAGAGAATAATTATCCAACATAGTGAGGCATTAATGATACGCAGCATTTTAAAGTGAATCAGACCTCCAAAATATGAAGTTGATTTAAAAATCATAACATTTTACCTCAGCTCATTCAGGGAGGAGGGACTTGGCCTTCTTATTTTTGAGCTCTTAGGATTTATGGTTTTCCACCTTTCTCTGTAGTCTTAAAAACAGTTAGCTTACTTTTTTCCTTCTCTCTCTCTCTCTNTGGAGTGATTCACGGTACTCTGGAAATTGAAATCAATGGATTTAATTTAATGAAATTCATGCAATTGTGACCAGCACTGTGATCCTCCCTTCTTTCTGACTCAATGAAGACCCAGAAAGGGCAAAACCATCTGGTTTTTACATTAGGTTTTCACTTTCTGGACTAAATCTCGTTCTGATGTTCAGCTCTAGCTCAGCTTCCACTGCAGTAAATGCTGATTTCAATGACAGCTAGGGCAGACCCTCATACTAATGTGCTATAGTCACATCTCTCCATTCAGGAAACAGTTCAGTACCTTGTGACAGTTCCTAACCCATTTTAAATATGGGGAACCTAGTGGAAGAAAAGAACTTTAATGTCAAATCAAACCAGGCACACAAAAGTGCCCCAATCAACTTGCTTTTAGGTCAATAGGAACTTTCCATTTACTTCACTGGGCATTGAATCAAGCCAGCTAAATCAAACCCATAAATTTAAAATCTGAATGTGATCTAAATAGAACTGATAGCCTTGGAAAGCGGTCCCAAGTAATAAGCTTCATACATTGCTAAGGAAAATTCAAAGGGCATGCGCACAGCAATACAAAAAAATCTAAGCAGAGTGCATCTAAATGCATGGGAGAGTTACTTTGATGCTGAGAGCATAAATGAGTAGATTTAAATATAGCAGTAAATCAAACTGAAATGATCAAATGTATTTTTAAGCTATACGTGTAAAAAACAACAGATGCATCTTTTGTCCAGGTTTTTCCTGCAAGAAATATTTTTCTGGAAGTCCTATGGAAATAATACCAGCAGCTCTGGATGCAGCCTGTATCAGCTCATTCAATCAAAAATGACTCAAAGCAGGATTCTTGTAATGTCAGTAAGAGATGTTTCAAATCAGGGTGTGCAAGAACTCTGCACAAATGACATTTATTAAGACTGAATTCTGGTAATGACACTGCATAGGACTGCATTTGGCAAGCAGTACATATAAAAGGTAGGGATTGTGCACTGGTGGTTCATCTGCTTTGTCCTGCTGCTACTCAGATATGCCCACAGCATTCCCCATCTCAGTCCTGACATGCATTTTGAGTCTCTGGCTTTTCTCATATTTCACTTTCTTCAAAGCTTTTTTTTTGGCCAGGCTGTTTCTGCTAATCCTTCATTGTTCAGTGGGAAAGCTGGGAGTTTCAGTTAGTATTGCAAGTGTTTACTTGGGTCTGCAAGTGTTAATGAAGATTTTGCAATGACTCATGAAAGTTCAGAACATGATTCATCTAACCTCTGCTGAAAATTCTTTCCAGAGCCAGGTCTTTCAGACTGAGAATGCTTTGTCCTACGCTCTCACTCACTGTGTTGCCAGGCTTTGAGATCTGATTCATTCCCTCAGCAGAAACCTTGAACCTTTTAACATGAATGGCCTTCAAAGTGATAAGATACGATTTAGCTTTTATTCTTAAAGTAGTTGGGTTTTAATGCAGTAATGTTATCACATCAGTGTATTCCTAGTTATTTCTTCCTGAAATTTATCCTCCAGATTACTATTCCCCTTTCTTTCTGGCCTAACCATGTCTTACACTCAGAATATAATGTTCTCCATGACTCATATTCCAGGCAAAATGCCATTCAGCCTAATAGTGTTAAACAGAGTATGTTTTCCTCCTATTAATTGTTCAGGCCATTTTCTGTACTTTCAAATAAATCTTATTGTTCCTAACATCATCTAGCTGAGGACTTCATTGCACTTTACAGTTTCATAGATTAGACCCTGTAAATTTGCTATAAAGCATGTAAATACTAAGATTTTTTTCCAAATGAAAAATTCAGATACTGAAAGTTTATGAAATTTGTTAATTGTTATAAACTGGTAAGTGAGCTGTGATCTGGTTAAATATATCTTTATTCCTTAGCCTGGGCTTAACTCCTAATTACTTAGTAAATAAACAGAGCTTCATAGGTGAACATGTATGTCAGACACACTTCTGAAGGTGAAAATTCTGACATGGTCTATATTACATAACTAGTTTAATTTTAAGTTAGAAAGTTAGGAAACACAGTTCTGACACCCACTGCCATTTTACTCATCTGTAATAGTACTGTATTGTAGGTTGAAAATACTGACGTCTGTACCATAAAATGTCTTTATTTCTGTAAACTGCTTACCAAGTCTAAAGAATGAACATTTCCTTTACAGTTTGCTCATAGATGTACTCACCAGTTCATCCCTTTTAAGCCTAAACATCAATCTGTGAGCAGTTTGTTTATCTCTCATTCTTGATAAATTTTGAAGAATTACGATGGATCTATTTCTAACCTCATATTGAGAGTGATGTGGTTGACCTACGCATTAGGTACTACTCAGGCATAACCATATAGTGGATCTATTGTTATTTTTCCTTTTCCCTTGCCTCCCATAAAAAAGGGTTAAATTAAAACAATTTATTTGATCTTTTGCTTGCTAGTGGGAAAGTTTGCTTATTGAGCACTGCAGCAGTATCATTTAGTATAAAGACTCCTGGCTTTGGGCTTGAGTTGGTGCTGTGTAGGTGGTTTTGCAAGGACACCTAGACATTGAAGTTAGCCTTTTAAAGCTGTTCAGCCTTTGGCAGATGATCTACTATGACAATGTTAGGAAACACAACTCTGGTTGTGAAGGAGTGCTTAGGGGCCAGATTGCTCAGCATCTGGGCAACAAGGCTGCATTTGGCCCACAAATGCAGTAGCACTCTCCAGCTTGGGCTCATCCTGAGATCGCGTGAGTTGTAGTCATGTGTCAGTAGGACCTGCCTGTGTACTCAGGACTTCCCTGGATTTTTGGGAATTGTGTTGCAGCAATAAGCTACTCCAGACAGGCATGACATGAAACTTGTGGTGGCTGATTCTCAGAACAGAGTTTCTAACCAAAGTTCTTATTTCCAGTAGATCCCTAATGAGTGGGTAATAGATTCATCTCCTGTCTCTGGCCCTCTCTTCCTTAAAGAATACTTAACCTAGGTTTGCAAAATGTAACAGTGTCAAGATGAATTTGAAAATAACTCCACCCTAGGAACCTGATGTATGCACATGCTTAGGAGTGACACAGTGCTCGCAGTGGGCATGTGAACTAAGCCCATCTGCAGAGGAACAGCACAGGAAGTTATAACCTTACTTTTGTTTCCTAAGCAAAGCAAATTCCTGAAATATTTCACTACAAACTGTTTTCCAATTTTTGATGGCAATTGTGAGTCTTCTCTAAAACTTCTCAGAGCCTCCACACTTGAATTAGTGGAGATCAATCACACTAATGTCAAATAGGCCCCTTCACTTTTGATTTATAAGTGCATTTATGGATTGCATTAGTACTATTGGCTACAGAATAAGAGCAGAAGCTGAATGCTCAGCAGACAATCCACCTTACTCATTGCCAAATCCTTTCCAATGTCACATCTTCACAGGACAGACTGCTCAGCTTTCACCTGTTGTCTGAATATGAGGGTTATGCTTTCATCATAGATGTATAACCTTATGCTTGATTATGTCTTCTGTTTTTGTCCAGTTGACCATCCCACCCAGAATATTCTGTATTACTGATGTGTCTTCATTCTTCACAACTCCTTAAACTTTGTTGTACCTCTACACATCGTCTTCTGTTGGGCACAGATCAGCTGTTGTTTACTCTTGGGTCTATCCTATGCACTCTCCCACCACAGCATCTGTACACAAGTGTCTTAAGGCAGCATAGCCCTGGTAAATACAAGATGTACCAATAACAGAGAAATGGTACCTTCTCTTTGCTCAGTCTGCATTGTGGTGGGCTACAGCGTTTTGTTTCTAAGTCCTATGGACTGGGCTTCACTCTGTGAACCCGTAAACCTACTGGGAAGAGACACCTGTAATCCTGCAGGCCAGTCATCTAGAAGTAACTTAATTTGTTTACATATGTGATCCTGTCACAAAAGACAACACTGTGTAGGCATCACAGCCAACTTTCTTTGAAGCACTTTGTACCAGTCACTGTAAGAGAAAATGTTTTGAACTAGATGAATCTGGACCTGATCATGCTGGTAACATGCCTGTATTGAGACTTCATTTCTGAATTGCTGTCCTCTCTGGGGACTCCAACACTAGTTTACCTGTGACTTGGGTTACTTGGGTTAGTATCAACTTGTATAAAATTTTTTTCCCTGTCACTTCCCTGATGAGACATTTTAACAATTGATTTTGAACTAATTCACAGAACTACAGAGTATTACAGTATTGCCAGTAAATGGAATATTTTTGTTGCTTTAAAAGTCAGCTTTTCTCTATGTGTGGACCCTTGGCACCATCTAGTGTTTGAAAATGTAGCCCAACTCTACACCACTGAGTATGGAACATCACTACAAATAGGTTTCAGCCATAATAAAAGCTAATGGTGCTCTGAACTATCACCCAATTAATTTCACACATTTTTCCAGTTACAAAATACAAATGTAGCAGACTAGGATATTGAAAAGACTTTCTATGCTTGTGATTTCTAATCCCTTATGTTTCCCATGATGTTACACTGGAACTAATAGATCAGTTCAGTATCAGAAATGGACACCTGTGTGTCCACTAGTGACAAATGCACAGTGCTTTTCAAGGAAATAAGCATAGCTTTAGATAAATCTTCAAACACAGCCTGGATGGAGAAAATTATTTTCTGCACCTGCTCTAGGTTAGTGGCAGCTTCTGACCCAACCATAACAGCAGCGCTTTGCATTCTACATTTAGCTGCTGATTATCCCTTTCTATGGATTGATGTTGACCTTCCAGTTCCTGCATGAAGTTGGGCAGCAATGGAATGAAACCCATTTACATATGTGTGAGCTACTCTCCAAAAATCTACCAGAAAAACCTTTCTGTCACCAGTTTTCATTTCATGAGTTTGCTACCAAAAGATTTGTTTTAATAAGATCAGTAAAGTGTGTATCATTTCAGTATGGAATTCTATGACTTCTAACAAAGCTGAGACAGCACAGTCTCTGATTTCTGGTGCCTCAGGACCATTACTTGCAGCAGCTGAGTGAAAAGATCTGTGTGAAATGTACAGTGTGGCTAGCCAAGTGTGAAAGGGAAAAATTGCTGTGATAGCAAATTACACTTCCTTCTATGTGCTATGAGAAATGTGGGCAGAAAAAAAAATGACATCCCTTTGTCAGTTTATGCCAGGCCGAATGAAAGCCAGGGAGACGAGACACAATTTTTAACTGACAGCTCTGTCTTGTTCTTGTGACTCCATGAATGTGACCCAGCTGCTGGTTATTGAGGTATTGCCAGGAATGGCTGGGAAAAGACAATCTGCTATAGATAACTAGAACTAGAGGGAGAGGATGTGTGGAAGACAGAGAACAGAGAGGATATTCAGCATTTATACTGAATTTTATGGATTCTCATACATGCAGTGAATTTTACTATACATGGAACAGATTATGAGTGCTTTTCTGGAAAAGTAATCAGCTGGACTAAAGAGCCTGGCCCATCATTAAGGGAATAATTGTGGTTGCCTTTGCATGGCCGTCCAATAATTTGACACCTGGCCTAAGGCTGACCTAGTTACTCCCTTGTTGGTCAGTGGGGAGAGGCAGTACAGTCAGAAGATTTATACCTTGTCTCTGAGTCATTTACTTTGGAATGTGATGAATCCAGGGCTTGGAAGGTAGGCCTTCTTTTCCCAGACTATAGAGGAGACCAAAAGTGGCTTATCCATGACACCAGTTTTAGGTCAGTTAGGTGGGATGAATCCTCTACTACATTGGAGGTAGAAGCAAGGCGAGAAGAAGACACCTGAAGAAAAGCACACCATTGGTAGCATGAACTTCCTTCTCTGATCTGCTTTCAGCACACTGAGGGCAAAAGTAATAGCATGACAGTCCTGAGACCCAAGGCCTTTCAGCATATAAACTGCCCTGCATGTGCTTGACATCTCTGTTCCCCACTGCCCTCTGCCCGTGGACTCCATTTACATTTGTTTCAGTCCATTTTCATTGTATTATATTATCTGAAAAACGCAGTGCAATGCAAGGATCTGCTCATAAAAGCAAGGACAGGAACAAGCCTTTTTCTGGGACCGATTGCACCTAGGTCCCTGTGCAAACTACTTGCCATCATTATACTTGAGCTGTGCCCAGTCTGATTATAGATACAGGCCCTGAGGCCCTCTTTCTTCACATCTGTCACAACATGACGTGACCTGCCCTGTGATCTACCCTCATCTGTCCCCCAGAGCCGGCTCAAGACCCTTAAGCAGGACTCAGCACAGTCCTCTCTGCAGTGAAGCACCCTGGGTTACACAGGTCACAAGCTGAGCATGAGTCACTTACATGGTAGGATAGCAAAACAGAGAAACGATGTTCTGGGAAGTTTTAATAATAGGAGCACACGTAAGCCAAGGAAGATAATTTCTGGAGTCTGTTTGACACTCTATTTTAATTCCGCAGTTGGGATAGGGAGTCCCATTTTGGGGATTGTGTTTTTAAAAGAATGAAAAACTAGAGAGAGCTGAGAGAAAAGGTGACAGGCAGTTCAGAAATCCTGAGCTCTGAGAAAGGATAGAGGGAATTTAGGCTGGAAAAAAAAAAAAAGAAAAGGAAACTGAGGGAAGAGGAAATATAGCAGGCTGGTGAGTATGTTTTCAGTTGCTCTGAGCTGATTCAATAGTTGGCCATGTCCAGTGCAGTCACAATGTTAAGAAACAATTACCTTAGTTAGTGACAAAAGAGATTTGGATCATCAATTAGAAAAAAAAATATAATTAGGCAGGCAATGCAGTAGCATGGGGGATGCTGCTTGTGCTCACTGTGGAATCACCTTAATTGGAAGCTGTTAAAAAATAAGCATCTCTCAGAAATAGCATGATAGGTGTCACTCTGTGCTGGTGCTGGGGAATGGAGTAAATGATACCAGGAAATCCCTTCCAGCTATAGATTTCTGGTCTTGTTAGTGCTGTCAAAATTCAGGAAAACCTATATTTATTTTGCTTAGATGGAGTGATAGATATGCATGACCTTTCCTATCAATTTAATGATACATCTACCTTTTTTTCATCCTAGAGCTTGCATTCCTTGGCTGCATCTGGATGTGCAAATTGCAGTGAAGGCAGGAACCCCCCTGTGCCTGACTACCAACCTGTGACTACCTACTTTGGACAATAACTGTGCTGCCTTTTGCGTGCATTTATCACTTTTGTCCTGGATCATTGCACTCATTCTCGTCAGGACAAAGGTAATCTGAGCTAATTCAGAAGTATGTACTTGTACTCTGTATTGTGTCATACACAGATCATGGCAAGGGGTTTAATCAATGTAATGTTTTGTCTCACTAAATGCAGAGAATCTATTTAAATATTTGTATCACATATGTTATTAAAGTACAGACCAATACAGAATGTAAAGTCCTGTGAAAGATACATTCCTCACTGAATTGTGTGTGCCATCTAGGAACCGCAGAGGTAAGAGTTCATACTTTATTGTAAAGTGCTTAAGAAGCTCCCTAGCTGTCCTGATATCTGAAAGACAATAATTAGCTTTTTCTGTCTGATGCAGAAACAGAAGTGGGGAGGGAAGTTACTAATGGTGAGTATCCTTTAGTAAGAGGAATATGTAACAAAGCCTTAAGAATGAAACGTTTCGTATGTTCCCATTTGTTTGCTTAACACAGCTCCTGCTAGAGAGACCAAGCCTCCAACACAGAGTATAGATATCAGAATTCAGTATTAAAAAGGATCTCACACACCTCTTCCTGGTGTTTATAATTGTCAGTCATCCTGCAGATTTTACAGCTGATAGTAAAAAGTTTATTTCCATATCATATCTTGAAGGTTATATGTGCCTACAGTCATTAAATAATGACGTTGCCAGATTAGAGATGAACAAAGGAGGATAACATAGTGGCTCTTCCAGTCCTGCTGTATGTTATTTTAAACAGTAAGCTGTAATATTTAATAAACCAACTAAACAGGCTTCTAAGTGGCAGTAGAGATAAGTAGTAGAATAGCTAGAAGTACATCTGGTAGAATAATTTCTTCTCTTTCTGTCATCTGCAAGGAATGTTCCCAAGACAATAAACTTAGAACTCAGTTGGAAAAATGGTAATTGTTTTCCACTCCTGTCATCAGGAAACTGAAGTCAGAGCAAAGTACTTAACTCCTTCCATCACAGCCACAGATGTCTGTAGCATTCCCCCCACTTCATACAACCAGATTGTTTGGTAAGTGTTTGCATTCAGGGAATTCAACACTTTAGGATAGCTATGTCAACTGTTCAGGCAATCTGAATGTTCATGAGTGAAAAAAATAATAGTTAAGTATAACAAAGGGTTGATTGTGGCTACATGTGGCTACATCTATGCCCTTTATTTCAAGCTGTCCACCCAACAAGATTGTAGCTGGCAAAAAATTAGTTAGGACTGAGAGGGATGTATGGAAAGTTCAGGAGTAACTTTCCAGATTTAATAGTTCAGATTCTGGCCAATTCCATCAATCATTTCAAGGAAAGAGAGACTCCTTCCTGAGCACCCACCAGACTGGGAACCAGTAAGGGCCAGTTGCCTAATTAGAAGCATCTAGTGTCTTCTTCAATCCCGAGCAGTTTCCAGCAGCTGCTGCAAAAATGCTTAGAACTCCTGTATGTCCTTGTCATACCTGCCAGACCAGTGCAGTTCTCTTGGACAACCTAGGACTTCTAAAATGGCATAGGAGCCTAGCTCAAGATCACTCCCAATACGTCCGTGCAGATGGAAAAAAGGGACATTTTTGAAATGGGAAGCTTGTATTTTCTATACAGAATAAAAATATTTCCTTTGTCTAAATTAAATCTATTGTTAGGAGGACTACAAGCTCTCCATGTTTCTGTGCATGAAAGGAAACCCAGAAGGTCATGAGCTGTCACATGCAATGAAGAACTGTAAGTATATAGTGTGTCTATAATCTGTATGTAAACTACAGTGAAAGTGCCGGGGTTTGGTATCACCTGACAGTTTTCATGCAGTAAAGGCTTTGGGGTTGTTTGATTAAGGATTTATGAGATTTCAGTGGGACCAAAGACTGTAATTATTTAAGCATGAGTAGACTCTTGTGAGAACCTAAGTTATTGTGTGATAAGAAGTACGTACTGGCTATGAGACTTGCATACTTCTTCACAGTTTTCTGTGTTTATGGGTTTCTTTCCAGAAATTATTTAAATATACTTCATGCTATGTGACTCAAACAATTTCATAAAAAGAAGTGAAATTAAATAAAAAGAACTTGGAACTTAATCATTGCTCTAGAAGCACATAATTTTATTATATATTTTAAAATTGTAGCCTTGACTGGCCAAAGCTAGTGCACATATATCAGTCAACTGCAGGGGTGTTTGGGGTTTACATCTTTTTGTGTTGATGTTTTGGGGCTTTTATTATTGTTTGTTTGTTTTGTCTTGTGGTTTGTTTGGTTTTTTTTAAACTGGCCAGCTAGCAAACCTATATTGTTTCTCTACTGTATGGACCATAAAGAATGGACACAGGGAGGCACTGATTAGTTGAAGGCCTGTTCAGTTCTTTTGCAACCTCTTCTGTGCTTTCCATCAAGGCTTATGTGTCCTGTGTTACATCTGCTGTGCTTCATGTGTTTTGTCACTCTTGACAAATCCTGTCGTGGGCACACCTAAATTTGGTAACCTCTTGTACTTGCTCTAGCACCTTCCCACTGGAATCCCAGTCTGTCCTGGTTTCCTTCCTCCAGCCTGGGTGGACTGAGAACCTTCCACCTCAGCTGGTCTTAGGGGAGTAAAATGCAAAGGATTGGGCAAGAGAGCATGCTTGTAAGGTCATTAAGCATTGTTTAAACTATAGTACACACTATGACAAGCCTAGAAGAATATGTAACTCTTCAGAAGAAAAATAAAAACATGGCTCATTATACATAAAAGCTGAAAAGTGTTACCCAGAACTGAGCCTCAGAATAGGAACTGAAAGAACAAATGTGCTGCTATGCAGTATTTAGAAACACTCTGATGGGCATTGTCATGGGCTGTGGACTCTCAGATGAAAAGAGAGCAGAAGAACCAGGCTATTTCTCACCCTCTGCCTTCCAGAAGGGGCACTGGGCTTGCCTAGATATAGTATTATCTGAGCCTGGTCACACTGGGTGGACATGCCCAGAACGCAAAGTTCAGGGGAGGCCGAGGGTGTAGCTAGATTGATATATGTGGCATGCACATTTCTGGTATGCAGTTTCATGAGTTCTGGATAAAACCTCACTTCTCAGCACAAAGCAAGTCACTTGGGCTTTGCCATACCCAAGTCTGAGTGCACAGTAGCTTCAGGACTGCTTGTGGACGAATGGCAACTTCAACTGTGAAAAGTGAGTTTGAGAGCACTCTTTCAAGCCATGGATGTATCCAGGCTAATTCTGCAGCCTTCACATCTCTGGAAGTTTATTTTCTGGGTCATTTAACTGACCCTCACATCCTTATTCACTGATTCACGCAGCAGTGTACAGAGGATGATAAAAGTAGCAAGTCTGGAATTTTTTTATTTATACCTCAAGTCATGCACGCTATGTCAAACTAGTAGGATTGTCCTCTAACTTGGAGTTTGAATCTGCAATGAAATTTTGTACATAGAAAGTTAAAGAGTGGCTTCCTTAGGACCAGGCATGCCTTTTGTAGCTTGTGTATGCAATTTTTTCTCTCTCAAGAAGCTCCTTCTCTCTTGCAGGGAAAGGCATAAACAGGCCTGGAGGGAAAGGCATAAACAGGCCTGGAGAGACAAGGACCTGTGCAAAATTGAAGGATTTACTGAAGGAATAGAGAGGGAGCAGGAGGAGTGAGGGGATAAGAGGTCATGAGGGCAGGACAATAGAGAAGATATGCAGAGACAGGCAGAATTGTTTACTTCAGGATGCAGACTTCTGCAAACTCAGAACTTTGCGTTGGTCCCTTTTGAATAATTATGAAAGACTGACTTTGCTGGAATCTATGGAATAAATTTAAAAGACGTGACCACTAGGCCTCTAGCCTCCTTTTTTTCTGTGACCCTCCTGATTTATTCGTGGCTTTGTTCTTCTAGATTCTTAGCCCTCCAATGTGGAATTTACTCTATATGACCACAAAGGTCAGGTGTTCAAAGAGGGCAAAAGCAACTGGGTGCGTGCATGCAAAAACCCCCTCGGCGGTCACTGTTAGTGCATGACCAAGAGCCCTCCGTTTATTGTGTGGACAGGCAAGGGGAGGAGGGAGGGAGCACACACTGAAACAACATGTTGCACAAATGGATTGAACAACACACAGGATGTGAGCTTTGGGCATGTGAAACAACTGTGCACCTAAATGTTGCCACTAAGTCACTCTCAAAGATCTGTACATCTAAAAAGAACTATTGAAGCTATATGTTTGTTAAGCAAACATCATTAGTTTTTTTTTTAAATGGAAATCAAATGATTTAGAACAGACAAGTACACAAGTAAACAATTATCTAAACAATGAGCATCATTGAAGAAAATTACAGTGAGCTTAGAAAAAATTTCATATGATGCCATTCATATGATCCTAAAAACCATATTTGAACACTGAAAAGCTGACTGGCATTTAACTGTAATGGAGCTGTAACACTAAGACAAATTTATTTGAAGAAATATTAGAAGTGCCAGGATAATTAATACAGTTATAATGTTCTCTGCTCTCTTGCAAAGCCCAATAGTCTTCCCTGCTGATTTTTTCTCTAAACCAAAATAAATGTTAGCAATAATAGAGGCTCATATCACCTTACAAAGCTGTAAGATCATATATCATCAGAGATGGGAATCCTTTGCCAATGAAAATAGAAAAAGATTTTCACATTCTCAAATGTCTTAGTTTTTGGCATTTGGAGTAAAACCAACTCCTTTTGAAAAATAAAACATAATTTTATGGAAAACTTATGCTCCTTAAAAGCCTCATCATCATGGCTGGGCTTCGCGAACGAAGATTTGGGAAGGGCTCTACCCACGCTTGCTGCAAGCGCGCTGATGGCTAAAGAGGCCGATGCGAGACAGGCAAGTCCGGTTGCAAAAGGCACAGCAGAAAGTCTCCATAGGCCGTGTTGATGAGGCACGGTTCTTTCTGCGTTGTCTTTTCTCCTCCAGACTGATTCTGCGTGCATTTTCAAAGGAATCAGCAGCGTTATGGATAGTGTGTCTCCACGCCTCCCGATTGGAGGCCAGAGCGGACCATTGATGGTAGTCAATATGGCCAAGGCTGAGGTACTGTTTTAGAGAGTCCTTGTATCTCCTCTTTGGGGCTCCTCTCTTGCGGCAGCCGGTGGCAAGTTCTTGAAGAAAAGTACCAAGATTAGTGTCTATAAAGCCATTGTGCTGTCCACTCTTTTATATGGGTCTGAATCGTGGGTCATCTACCGCCGCCATCTGCGTCTCCTCGAACGCTTCCATCAGCGCTGCCTCCGCACTATCCTGAACATCCACTGATCTGATTACGTGACCAATGTGTCTGTCCTTGAACAGGCAGCAGTCACCAGTATTGAGGCCATGCTGCTGAGAACGCAACTGCGCTGGGCAGGGCACGTCTCCAGGATGGAGGATCACCGCCTCCCTAAGATCGTGCTCTAAGGCGAATTGCCACCTTAAAAGCCTAGAAACTATAAAAAGATACTTTCTTGAAATCATTGCAATTTTTAAAAACAATAATGTAAATCATGTGTTTTGTAAAGCAAACTTAATTAGTTTTACTAAATAACAAAAAGTGTAAATCTTTCTAGCAAGCCAACATATCATTCCAGAATCTGCAACTGTTTTTCAGTGTCTCTCTATTGTAGATGAGATCAGTCAAGAAGCGTTGAAAAAAATTTTAGAGCTATTAAAATGTATTGCGGCAGAATGAATGACACATGGGAATCCTGCATCCACAGTGTCAGAGTGCTGTTACAGTGCCATGTCAGTACTGCTCTGTCAGGAGCAGAAGGCAATTACTACACAAAATTAATAAATATTTGCAGATTTACTAAATGTAGCAATAGAGGTGTCAGATGTCTTCAGATTACAGATGAATTATATGGAAAACCTTTACCTTAAAAAAAGTAGAAGGCAAAGTTTAAAGATCTTTGGAAACAATAATTTGAAAGTCTTTTAAGCCTCTCTGACTGATTCTTGTCCACATGAACATATCTACTGTTCCTCACGTGCAAGAGGTCTCACCAACAACACCGGCTTTTTCTGTATGTCTCTTTATCACTTCATTTATTCATAAGCCCTGCAGCCAGAAAGAGTCATTGCAGATCATCTTGTCATTCTGACATAATACAGTCAGCTGGATTTCACAGATCAAGCCCACCACTTCCAGGGATTCCAGAAATGGGGTTTTGAAATGGCAAATGCAAAGGGGTCTGCAAGTCAGCCTTCTCCAATTTCCCTGAAAGCCTCCAGGTAAGCCCAGGAGCTCTGGCCCCACAAAAGAAGAGGAGCTTACCTGTGTGGAGTAGGTTGGAAGGATTCTCTTAGTGTCCCTCTTGGTGAAGGGAAGCTTCTTGTACTGGGACAGAATTTCTTTAACTTACATGCAGAAGCTTAGAATGAAACCTACAGTGTTGGATAAGGGTAAACTATTGAAAATTCAAGGAGAGTGAAAACTTCTTTTCAAACTTTTCAGTTTTGACAATATTTGCTGCAGATCACAGAAGTCACATCAGCAAACTGAGGATTTTTTTTTTCTGCCAGAGAATCTCAAATCACACAGCAGTGTTAAATGAGTAGAAAAGCAAAAGAGTAAATTCTGCACCCTTTTCTTATCTCACTCCACCAAAAAACACGGTTCAGTCATACCACAGAAAGCCCTTGAGCAGAATATGAATCTGGCAGATTTTAGACCCAAAGAAGGAGAATAATGTTAAGAGAGATCTACAGATAGTCCCTCAGATCAGAAAGAGCTTGATTACTGCACTAGTAGGCATCAACTTGGTTCAATAGCACCATAATTCTATACTGTGAGAAAAGATGGCCAAGAAAGTCAAAGAGATCTCAAATGCATTCAAATTCGAAGGAAAAATGAAAAAAATCAATTTTCTTAATTCATGGTGCAATGACTTTCTGCAGTACTTTGTAAAACACCTTTGTGTTTTTGTAGTGGGTTGACCCTGGCCGGATTCCATGGACTCATTAAATCCCTTTCTGCAACTAGGCAGAAGGGAGAGGGGTCATCCACTTACCACCTTTACGGGCAAAAACAGACTCAAAGTGAGATAATTCCCGAATTTATTACTAAAAGCTAAGCTAAATAGCAAGGAAAAAAAAGGAATCTTAAAACACACACTACACACACTTTTCCCCCCACCCCTCCTTCTGTCCATGGAGGGTTGCAGTAGGTTGCAGTTGCTGCCACTTGCGATGTGAGTTCTCCCACCCCTTGGGGTCACTCCTCCCTGGGATGCAGTAAAAGTTGAGTCCCTGCACCCCAATGAGCCTCCATGGGTTGCAGGGGGACATTCTGTTTCACCACGGTTTACAGGGGACCACAAAGAGTCCATCCCCTGCTCCATGGGGTCCCTCCCATGGGAGACAGTCTTTAAT
>VWZG01010617.1:79971-97445 GCA_013396735.1 Grallaria varia
GATGTCCCTCCTGGGGCCAAGTGTCATTGGCTCCTGTGGGACAGGGGAAGCTTCTAGCAGCTTCTAACAGAAACCACCTCTGAAGCCCCCCCTCCACTACCAAAAAAAAAATTCAGCTACAGAAACCCAGGACAATTATCAAAGGAAGTTCAGAGCATACTGAAAAAAGATATGATCACTTTGTTGCCATTCTGAAAACAAAGTTTAAACACTCATAGGAATTATCATCTTCCTGACAATGAGAGAACTACACATTAAAGCAGAAATTTTGTTTTGGACTTGTGAACAGAGACACCAAAACTCCAGAGCAGTCATCTCTGGATCTACTCCTGTGAGAAAGAGGACAGAGCCTGGTTCTGAATGAGTTTATTGCTTTCTGCTCTGCATGTGCAGAAATCATATAAAGGAGCATTTAGTGGATTTTAATTGAGCACTTGGTAAAGAGACAAGTCTGTTCTAACACACCTCTTACTTTTGTAGGGATAAAACAGAAAAGAATAGTAGAAAGAAACCAATCTGCCAAAGAGACAAGTAAAGTAATATATAAGTCCACATTATCGCAATTAAATAAAAACATATTTTATTGAGGCATGAAACTACATAAATACTGGAGGGGAGAAAAAGTCATTTCACTGCCAAGAAGGAGTTACAGAGACCTGGGAACTTGCTATCTTGATATTGTCCATCACAAGTATACAGCAAGTATTGGGAGAACAAAAAGGAAGCCATTACAAGCATTACTCCTGGTTATACAAAAAAATTATGAAATCTCTGCTGTGACACAATCTGTTAATTTTCATCATTTGGTACCTTTAAATCAAAATGAGAAGCTAATGCAATCCATCCAGAAACTCAGCTAACAACCTTCCAGCAACTCACTACCAAAATTGGAAAAAAAAAAAAAAAGGCAGAGTTAAACTGAAACAGTGACAGAACTAAATGAGTTCCCAGTAATATGGAAAAAGAGAGCCAAAGTGATATTCCAGATGGAGATTATTTGGAGTTACAGCAGTGAGCTGTGTAAAACTAAAGAAATGGTAATAAAGAATGAAAATGAATCTGACTGTTAAACAGAGGGGATAGGAAACAGTGCCACTGAGAGATGGGTGTATTAGTCAGCAATGTGAAATGGGATACTCTTTGCAAGAAATTGTTTCCAGAGCTGACAATCCTGCAACATGTCAATTCTTTTCAAAGTAAACCCAGCAACTCTTATTAAATATCAGATAACTCATGCTGAGTTATGAAAACTGACATGCCTATGCACTATTTCTGGACAAGGAGCAGAGAATGGGTAAAATGACTCCCTGCATCCCTCCCTTGCTCCATAGGCTGGCCAGCAGAGCTGCTTTCCAGTACTGACTCTGAGGGTCTCTTGCTGTAGCAGTGGAGGCTGATAGAGGACTGCATGCCTCGGGGACACGGGTGCTGCAGCACCTTTGCACCTGAGCCCTAAGTCCTGAAGCATAGTGATAGGATCCAGTGAGCATTCACCAATTTTCTCTCCCCTCTTAAAGGTGCTGAGTTAAGGGATAAAGAAGATACCTGGGGTGACAGAGTTGGAAAGGGGCTTCCTGCTGCCAGCACAGCCACTGGCATAGTCTCAGTGGGTTAGCAGTGTTTCTGAACTTCTGTGCCTCAGCTGGGCAGACTGTGCAGATCAGATAGCCTCCTTCCCATTGGGGGAGCAGCAGCAGCACCTGGGAAGAGGATCCCTGGCACTGATCTGCCATACTCAAGGGCATCAAGGTATCTGAATCTTTCTTAAGGCTGGAAGAGTTCTTTAGAAATGTATTTTATTTCAGTGTCAGGTTAGGCTACAGCTCACATTCACACTTACAGGCTTCTGCACTGCTCAGTTTCCAGTTTGCTCTTACTTCATCTGGTCTCTTTATCAGAGACCACCTCCACTGCACTCACAGACAGTCCTTGGCCATATTAAATATTTAACTTTGGCAAAATCTTTTCCCTGTTAAGGACTGAAACATGTTCTAATCACCTTTGACAGGTCACAGCTTGACACGTATTTTAATATTATCCAACAGTAACCAGAAAAATAAATAAAATATGTGTTGGCAAGCGGCCTGAAATAAAATCACAAGTCACATTGAGGCTTGACTCATGTCTCACTTTCCCTTGTTTCTTTCTCTGTCTCTCAGCATTTTAAAATCTTATTCTTCCTCAAAGCATCCATTTAAGGCTGAGATCAGGGAATAGAAGCCGTAGCCTTCAAACACCTTTGTTTCTCCCATTGTCTAAAGAGATGCACAGCAACAGCTGGTAAGGGCCTCATCCTTCTGGACACAACTGTGTCCCGAACTCCAAACTTTGGGTCCTGCTATTTCTGTGCCAGCCTCCCTTTGCCTGGCCCATTGCTGTTGTTTGCTGTTTCTCTTTCAGTTCATTCACCTCATGCTCTCTCTGCCCATCCTGGTTTTCACTCTTGCCCTCCTCTCTCCAGCCTCCTTCCTACACAGTTGCTCCTCATTTTCTTCACCTTAAATGTCAGTGCCTCCATCACCCAACACCCATTATGTGACTGTTACATATTAAATACATGCTTAATGTAGAAATCAATATTTAGTTATGTTCATTCATCAGATTGAGCAGAGAGAGATAATTTATTCACACAGGTACCTGCTCTTTGGAAAGGACTTGTATTGGAGCAGTGGTTGGTTCCCTACTCTGTTGCTTGATATGCTGTTCAGGATCATCCATGAAGGAAGATACAAATTAGACCAGTTCTGTCCCAAGAATAAAAGCAAAAAAGATAAAAAAAACAAGGAAAAAAGAAACCAACCAACCAAACATACAAACAACATGTGAAAGAAAGCAGACAAGAAGTCCTTCAGACAGAAACCAGGTCAGGTCAAAGGTTTTTCAGTCAGAACAGTGTCAGAGAGGAGAAGTTTATATGCCAAATATCACATCATATGTGAAGCCAGATGTCACCTCAGAAGTCATGTATTGGCATCCTCTGTACAATTCCTAGGAGAAGGTAGAATTTGTATTTAAAGCCTTCTGTTTCTATATTGTTTCTTAAGTTTTATTTATTGCTTGACAGTGAAAAACTGATCTACACCTGTTATACATAAATCTCTTAACCAGTTTGAAATGTACCAGAGTAGAGCATCTATTTGACATTTTAAAAGAATGAGACAGTTGTGTACTGTCTTTAGCTGTGACACTGTCAATCAGCTCAATTTTGTTTAATATGCTGTGCTCACAAAATGTGTGAAATGCTTTCTAGATAAAGTGGGAATGTAATCCTGACCTTTAAAAAAAAGGAGAAATTTTAGATAGTTCATTTGCACATTTGGTATGTTTTACTGCTAAGACATATTTAGCACAGTCTTAAAACTGAAACTCTTATCAGAGCTAACATAGAATGGAAAGTAAAATTTCTAAATTAAACTGTATCAGTCTTTCCCACAGTTCCTGTGATATGTTCCAAAAGGAATCAGATGGTAATTATAAATCACTGCTTTCAGATTTCTAACTTGAGCATGATCCAAGATAGACAGGGAACACCTCTGAAATAGCTTATACAGTCACCTTGAAGACTTCAGGAACACATTAGGTTTGCTGTCATTCTGTAGGACTTACATGGCAAAATCTGAAAAGCATCTCCTCTCATCAGGTTTTTTTCACCTCTTTGCAATTTGAGAAGGCATCGGACAGAAGTGGAGACTCTGAAATTATCGTCTGTGGACTCCTTCCACAGAAAATGGTACTACACTGTGTCATTCTCAAATCATATTTGATTTTTTTCAGGAACAGCACTAGAAACTTTTATAAAAAATGAAAGTTATTTGCATTCATGGGGCAGGATAGGGAGGGGAGCATCCTTATTCCTGCTGAGTGGATTTTAGACATTTTTAATTGGATCAAATTCCATCTGTCAGTAACTCACAGAGATCAATGAATACTGTTCAAAGTATCATATATTGCAGTCTTGATCTGTGAAAAGTATAGACTGGGTAGGTTTTCTTCTTGCAGTTTCCTCTTGCACAGTTTGCAGAATCCTGTGAAATGCTCCAGCACATTCAGGCTGGAGTAATACTAGAACAGCTACAGAAAGTGTTGGATACACAAAAACTGAACAATGGGCAGTAAGGGCCCTTTCAAAAGGAAGGTTGAGAATACGTAAATGTATTTCAAACAGAAATTTTGAACCTGGTGAAATTTGTGCAGAGGCTGAAAATTTTACTTTGTGAGTAGCTCCATTTAAATCAACGAGGCTCTTCACAGCATGTAAAACTTGACACATACACAAGCCTTTGCAGGATGAGAGCCAAATATTTTTTTAAGACTGTGACTTGCCTGGAGACATTCCAGAGGAAAAAATACATGTGGGGCATTCTATAAAGTTGTTGGCACCATTCTGCTTATTAAATAGACATGAATTCACACAAATAAAATAAGGTCTAGACATTTATACCAAGTATGTGGAAGTTTGTGCCTATTCCTAAGTTTAAAAAATGTAGCAATAATGCTTCTAGATTCATATGCTGGGTTAAATTCTTGGTAAATATTTATTTAGAGTTTAATAATATTCCCTCTCTTACCTACTTTACTATCTTACCTATAGTTCTGCTATCAGGCAAAATTTGCTCTGTTAGCTAATAAATTGCTATAACTTCCAAGCAAACTGCTTGGAAAACAGTTTCTATTATTTACTTTATTTTCTTAGATGTGTCAAAATGTAAAACCTCCTATCTTACCTTAAGGTAATGTAACAGTAAGACAAGAATTTATTGTTCCATTTGTAGCTTGCATATTGAAGAGCGATATATTCATTTCAGGAACAGAGACTAATTTTAGAACCATATTGAAGGTGTGATGAAAAGGCTGGGAGCATCAGTAGGACTTTTCAAGAGCAAGCCCAATATAGTTCTTGAACTATATAATGAGTACGAGATAAAAGAAATCATGGAATGGGCTTTACTGGTTTAAGTGAAACCTGTTGTGTGCCTGAAATTATTCGCCCCTTAGTTGCTATCATGGGCATGCACTCAAACTACTTCGGATAAATGCTTCGACATTACAGCTCTTCAAGAAACCAGAAATAGTCGTATGGCCCACTGAATGCTGGACTGCCTGGGGGTAGGTGCTGCCAACACTTAAAATAAGCAGTCTAGGGAGACACGTGGAACATCTGGCAACAGCAATTACATTTTTAATCGCACAGGCCACAGGTCACATTGTACCACAGCTCACAAAATCAGCCTCACATTTAGCCAAGCACGTTTACTTGACCACAACGTGTCTTGAGGTCAGATTAAAAAACTTCTGCAGATGTAGACAGGAACCCAGCAGGCTCTTCACAAGCCCCCAGGTGCTTATTTCCCATTGGTTTTTCACTAGGACTGTCTTTTGGGTAACTGGTATTCAACTAGTTACATTTAGGGCAGTTGTCCCATATACATACCAAAATCCTCTAGTGCTCCCAGTCTAGAAATGCAGGAGACCTGTATGAGTTAACAGGGACAATTTCTACATCAACCAGGCACACTGTAGTTAACAGAATTGCACAGAAAGTCTTGGAAGTATTTTCATCTCCTAAGGTGTGGTAATCCCTGTGGATTTTTCAACAGATAGCACCCCATAGATACAGGGAAAAGAATAGTTTCTTCACAAGATGGGTTGGGTTTGCTGCTTCAAAATCATCGTTGCAAGCAATCCCCTTCTCTAGGCATACTTTCTTGAGCAATTTTTGCCTTCCTATATTTAAAAGTTGCACATTTTGAAGATATAAGACCACATGCTCTTTGCAAGATAATCTCCAGTTCCTTCCCCACTCCACCCTGTCACACTGCTCAGAGCCAATTTTAATGCATTGCTGGAAGATCTGTTATAGAAATGTATATAATATGCATTATGACTTGCCTGAGAAAAAAAATAGGGAGTGGGGAATGTTGCCAAAGAGGTTAATTGCATTTTCAAGTATTTAGAGCTGTAAGTAATGAATCCAGAGCAATGTCCTTGGAAACTACGCAGCAAATGCAAGGATCAGCAGAGTAGCACTAGATGGCACTACAGTAATTTTCACTCAGTAAGTGTAGGCCAAGTCCAGGGAATGATGGAAGCGGGTCCAGCTCTGTATGGACAGCTCAGATTTACCATCTAAATTTTACCTGGGTGGCCTGGGGAGATTCTGAGGAATAAAAGATATAGCAGTCTTTCTAGGGATTAAAACATAGAGCCTTGAGTTGGTTGCTAACTGATATAATATAGATGATGAAAGTGGAAAGCTACCTGAATGTTTTTATTTCACAAAGTAAGACCACAAGGCACCCGAAAACCTGTTACATTCTATTGAACACAAGGTAAGCATATCCAGATTCAGTACATCAAAAAGCATCTCACTCAAAAGCACACCAGAAGTATATATGTCATCCAGGCAATTGGACAGTTTGTTGTCTGTCTGCAGGTATAAATTGCCTGGTTATAATCACAGTGCCTAAAAATGAAAATTTGACTTAGTGGGCCAAAATCACTTAGATTTTGGGACTAGCCTCATAGCTTGTATTTCCTGTCAGACAGAGTTAAATTCTGGCTGTTGCCAATTCTTTTAATGTTTCCCACAGGGGGTAGTTAACGTCAAAGCTTAATAAGTATCTCGTTCCTGCTAAGAATCAATATAGGTTGTTGTCTCTAACAGGCTGATTGGAGAGCCCACATTTAGAATTTTGCAGAGGTATAGTCCTTAATAAGAGTAGCTGAGTGATTCTGTAGCTTATATTATCAAATACATACAGGAGAAAAGAGAACCTATCAAAAAAAAAACACACCTCATTCTTGTAAGCTAAATGACTTTAAATTAAATTCATGCTGTTGTGGCAATTTAAAAAAACATGGTATAACTCAGATTTGAGCTCTAAAACATTGTAGAAACAGATTTATAAATCTTGTAAGTCCTTTTAAAGGAAACATCCAAGTGCAGAATATTCACTGCAATAGCATTACAAGTTGTTTTTATAATATAATTATTTTTCTATTATGCATTTCTGTGAGTTATCTTTTGCCTTCTGTTATGCTGCAGGTTCAAATTCAAAAGGGTAATAAATACTTATTTCACTGGAATTGGTTGGAGTTAGATATTTCAAAGAAAGGAAACTCTGATACTTAAGTTTTAAGGCAAGATCGGCAAGAATGTTTGAGTTTCTTCAAGTAAATCTTATTCTAGTCATACAGCTATATACACTTTAGGGATGTTGCCAGTTAAAAGGCCACATACTTGTCAGTTAAAAATAAAAACCCCAAACTACTAGTACATTCCTGAACAACAAGAATGGTCTTTATCAATGGAAACAGCCCAATTGGAAGAAATGGGATTGCTTAGGAAAATAAACACTGGAACCAGTAGTATTTGACCATAAGTTGTGCTCCCAGCCAGCCAATACGTGCAGGTTAACCCCAATGTTCTTTCAACCCAAAAAAGGGTGGAGAAGAGGGGTCATAAGAGTCAGAGCATAAAAATCTAGCATTGCATCCTTGCTTCAAACTGCCAACATCTGAATAGCATAATTTAGTAAGAAATGAAATGTCCCTTGTGCTGGAATTGGATTGTTTGCCCATGCAAGGCTAAACCTGTGGTAAAGATGAGACATAAGATGTCCAAAGACACTTTAAGCTGCCTCTTTTAGTCATAAGCCACTGCTCTTTGAAACAATTCCTGTGTGGTTCGGAGTGCATCCTGAGAAAATGTTCTAGTTGTCCTACTTCTTCTAATGTGTTCTCTAATAAGGGCTCCTTTAATCTGTACTTTAAATCTCCTTTAATCTGGTCATTGCTTTACACTTTGAGATGTACCCCTGAGGCCTCCTCTCACCTCAGGAGAGGCTTGAAAACAGCCATAACTTGCTGCTTGCTTCCTCAGACATGTCTATGTATACTTTCCTGGAGTCCATTTTGGTCCTGACAGACATTTCCCAAAAGCAGACTCCATCCTAGAAGAAAAAGTGGCCTGTGTAGCCGGCAATGAAACATGGAAATACTCAGTGAAGGTCTGATGAGTTTGTTGTTCAGCCCATTTTGCAACCTGGATGACTTAACTGAAGTCAATTCCAACAACATATTCAAAGTCCAGAAGAGCAACTGGAAGAGATTGCCAACAGTGTGGCATGCCTGTGACAATGCCTCAAAGCTCACTATTTTCACTGTCACCCCAACAGAACAGGGTGACACAGAAGTAAATGAGGCGGAGCCTCATCTTACCTTGAGCAAGTAAAGCCACAGTGGTGATGTACTGCTGCCCAACTGTGCAGGCTTGGGAAGAGGTTTGTGCTCAACAGATGTGCTTTGTTCGGTGCCAACTACAGTGACAGACCACTGTTCGTGGGTGTGGGTGTGGGTTGTGTGGGTGTGCGAGGCTCTGTTACCAGGTAACTTGCCTAAACTAGTCACCTATGCTCCCTTTGTGTCAATGACAAGGTAGGTTGGGTAATAAATACAATCTGTTCTGACCTAGGGGATAAGGCTCAGAAAACTGACTTAGAAGGTTATTGGCTACTGTTTGGTTAGCTGAACATGTAAACATGTTTTTCTTCATTGAAAAAGTAAGTCAAACTATCATTAAATATACTCAAAATACAGCATGTTTAAGACAATCTAATTCCCTTCTACATTCAAATTCACATCTACAACTTTCTCAACTTTTTTAATTTGTCTGGTGTCAAGAATTCTTGCCCTCTCCATTTCCAACCTATCCTGTTTCACTTCTCCTTAGGCAGCCTGAGCTCCCTGAGGATCACGATACTGCTGCCAGCCTTAGTGTGGACACCTGCTCCTCATAGCACACTGCAGCCCGCAAATCCTGGGCTCGAGCCCTCGGGCAGACTCAGCCTCACAGGTAGCTGGGACCTCAGGTGTGCACTGCTGCACCCAGAAAACAGCACTCCACAGCATCCTGGGCCCCATTAGGAGGAACACTGGTCAAGAGAGGTGATTCTTTCCCTCTCCTTAGCCCCAGTGAGGCCACACCCAGGTGGCCTACTTACTGGATTAGTGTGTCCAGTTCTGGGCTGCCCAGTATGGGAGGGATGGGGACTTGCTGGAGATAGTCCAGCCAACACAAGGCCGCAAAGATAATTACGGCACTGAAGCCTCTTTTGTAGGAGGAGAAGCTGGGAGAGGTGGGACTGTTCAGCCCAGAGAAAAGGAGGTGCAGGGGGATCTCATACATGTGTACAAATATTTGACGGGAGGGAATGAAGAAGAAGAAAGAGGCAGGCTCTTCTCAGTAGCACCTAGAAACAGGACAAGAGACAACGGGCAGAAATTCAAACATGTAAAATTCAACCTGAACACAAGAGAACACTTTTCTGCTGTGAGGTTGATTGAATACTGGCACAGGCTGGCCAGAGAGATAGTGGAGTTTCCATCCACTCAAAACTAAACTTGACGCAGTCCTAGGCAGCCTGTACTAGCTGACCTTGCTTGAGCAGGGGCTTCAACAAGATGACCTCCAGAGGTACCTTCCAACCTCAGCTATTAAGTGAGTTTGTCACTCCGTGACTTTGCTTCAAGAAAAGAAAGCTTCAAGTCTTTATTGAGTTTGTGCTCGAAGGACAGTGTCTTTCAATGTCCAATGTGTAGTAAATCCAGACAACCCTGATACAGGAAATAGGGGCTGATTCTAACATAAACCTAGTTTACACTTTTATAAATGACACTGATTTCACATAAATTGTGTGTTTATTATCATTCTATCCTTTTCACTCTCATTTCCTTATAATTTCCATTTGTGCAGCTCTCTTCAGTTAAGGCTTTAGCTTTGTTTCCCAGTTTGTATTCTTCCCTCTACCACATCAACAACAAAAAAACCCAAACCCAAAGAAATAAACACACTGTATTTTTTATGTTTCTTGATTGGGAGTTAGAACATTAGAGATGTGTTCTCTCTTTTTTTAGTACCTTGCTATTGATTGCTAATCTATATTTATATTTACACATACACACATGCACATGCACAGACACAAGATATTGAAGTTAAACAATTCAGTTGTTTTGACATGCACTCTTTCAACACTTCCTTCCATTCTTTAAGTTTGGCTGTCAGCCTTCAGAAATCACATTAGTAGCCACTAACACTGAACATTACTGAATTTAAAACAGATTTTTATAAGAGTAAGAG
This sequence comes from Grallaria varia, assembly GCA_013396735.1. NCBI lineage: Eukaryota > Metazoa > Chordata > Aves > Passeriformes > Formicariidae > Grallaria > Grallaria varia. Next base: position 90,110 of record VWZG01010617.1, read on the forward strand.
ATCTAAATTCTACATTGTTGATCTTGGGTGCTTTGAAAACACGGAACAAGTTCAAAACTTCTTTTCTGCAAGTGTGGAAATCTCCAAGTGGGTTGAAGCCACCAACCAGAGTGTTTTCCAAACCACCTCCTAGTAGGCACTACCACAGAAAAATACAGCCTGCACGGATATTCTTGGGGACTTTTCAGCTGCTTTAGTTTATACTCAAATTATGCTGACAATCAAGTGACCTGAAGAACAAAGAGATATTTTAAAGCAACTTTGTAGGTTACTCACACCTATAGGCAAAACCCTTGGTCCATGTAACACAACCCTGTTGATGCTGGTGTCAGGTGTCATTTCACTTCACCTCTTTCTAACTAATGGTGACTTCTGTTGATGAAAAATGCTTATTATCAGTGCTGAAAAACAGTCTTCCATGCTGAATCATGGAAGGCACACTCTGCCAATCCTGCAGGACAATGCGCAGTCACAGGGACTGAGCATGAAAAATACAAACCTGGAATGCATCTGTGTGGAATTAACTAGGTTTCAACCCAAGCTCTTCCTTCTATTGCTGTAGCCTGAAAAATTATGCAAATGTATTGCTACTGACGAAAGGAAGGAAAACTAAACAAGTTCAGACAACAGAACCACCAGCTCACATTAGTATTCTGCCCTGGTGAAATAAACCAGATCCTTCAGACTAAATAGGCACAAACAAAGGTCTCATTGGGATTATAGCTGCTTGAATAGGAACAGCTTTAATGTCAGCAGTGCCACAAATCCCTTTTGAGAAAATGAATTTTGGAACACTTTAAATTTTTAACTGTTCCTCATTTTCCATGAAACGGCACTGTGCCTCAGGCCACTGTAATAACATTCCTGGCTTGCCCTGCTGTAACAATCTGTAAAAACTCATCCAGTCAGATGATTTGGGGTTTAATATCAAGTTGCTTTGGAGAACATTCATGGTTGGAAGAGCATAATAATGTGTTTTATTATTACTGTAAAAAAAATAAAATAGAAGAAGTAGAAGAGAAGTGGTTTGCTTTTGCCCACTGGGGAGCTCTGGTTTGTTATTACATTCTGTGCAATGATAATTAATGACTCCACAACCAGCACTAAAAAAAAATGTTCCCTGGCTAAAATTTTCAAAAGTAACTAATGACTTGGGGTTTCTTTGCTTTCATGTGTTCAGTTTGAAACACTTTAAAGAGGGACCTGGTTTTCAGAAAATCCTAAGCACTGACTTTCTGCAAATGGTCTACCTTCCTCTCAAAACCTCCACACCCTTTCATTTTAAGATCATGGTAGCTACTGTTTACTGGTAACAAAAGTAAGTCAATTCATAAATTTGTAATAGAGCACTAGAGTAGATCACAAATAAAGCCATTTCAAAGGAAAATACTTTTAAATGATACCTTTCTTGCACCTGCAAGAACAGACTTCTCGACTCTTGGGATGATTGGAAGCTACTTAATGAACAAACTTATATGCAAAGGAGGGGAGACTAGGGACCGGTTCTAGCAGTTGCTTTGTATTACTCAGTAAAAGAAAGATCAAGACCACATAGTGCAGTCTTGGGTGGTGCTTGGACATGTCAGAGTAGTTCTGAAAGTCACTGCATGAGCCTGGCTGTCCTTTTTCTGGCAGGAGGAATTACTATTAACACCTGTGCAAAGTGGAGAACTTGAAACCAAATCATAAAGGTGATGTTTCGGCCTTGGTGTCAGTGCTTATTCAAGGTACGGAACAATGGAGATAGGAACATCATAGTTGCACTTATTTCATCAGCCCAAATGACTCAGCTTCAGAAAAAAAGGCTCTAGGTCTTTTCCCCAGCTGAGCTGCAGAGAAGCAGGCAGAGGAAAGCAAAGGATTGAAGAAGAAAGCACTCCTTCCAAGCTCTTCCTCCACTGCAGTGATTACACCAGGGTATCCTTATTTCATGCCTCTGTACTTCTAGTCGTGTTCAGTCAGCCCAGATTAAAATCATTTGCACCCATGTTTTCCAGTTTGGTCCAATCATTTTGGAAGCCTTGCCTTTTCATTGAAGAGCAGTCCCTGGACAGGGCAGGCATGCTGGATGTTCAGGTCAACATTTCAAAATACATTTCTCTTCTGATATCTGAGGTTCTGACATTTTTAGGTGCAAACTTGCCTTCTATTCATTTAGACTAGATAGAACTTTTGGTCCTGTAAAATTAGCAGTGAGTCCATTGGCAACAACCAGATCACTATGCTGTGGCTGATTTCACATGCAAGCAAAACCCCCAGAGGTCAGCGAAGACAAAGCAGGACAGCACTTGGTAGGTGAAGGTGCCCAGTTGCATGGAGCTGGCTGGCCTGCTGATCGAGGTTCCTCCACTTCTGGTGCTAAATCTGTACCATGTTGGGATTAATTTTGTTAGTTTAGGCACCAGACAAGACTCTGCATTTGCTCTACCTTTCCCAGGATTGTCCACTTGTGTTTTGCAGAGGTCTTTGTCCCTATTGCAAGTCCCTCTTCCCAAGTTTTGTGGTTTATCTAGTACAGGCTCATCAGCCTTTTGCTTCAAGGTGTCCTTTGCTGACAGGATTTATCCACAGACACCAGGATTGTCCTCAGCAGGACAGTGAAAGTGGTTATTGTTTTACTCTAGCTCTCTTGACATGCTATTATCATAGATTTTCCATCACTAATTATTCTTCTCTACCTGGCTGAAGGAGAGAGGAGTGTCCACTCTGAAGGGAAAAAGCCTGGAAGTGAGGAGGCAGCATCAAATGCAGAGAGGATAAACTCTGGAGAAGGGAGTGGGAGAAAGTGCTCAGGGTCAGAGCCGCAGAGGCTGTCAGAGTCAGACAGTTTTCAGCACAGAAGCAGATCAGCCAGGGACACACTGGGAAGCAATGATCCAGCAGAGGTGGGCTAAGGAAACGCAGTTAATGTGGCAGCTCAGGGCTGGTGAAGCAACCACGGTGGCCAACAGCACAGACAGTGGGCAGTGTCACCTGGGAGTGGCAGGCTGGGGACACCGTGCACGGCATACCCAGCAGTGCTGCACTGCTTGTTGGCAGCACACACCCCAGGCTGGCGGTATGCCTGGGAAACAAACCGTGAAAGATGAAAGCAAGCCAATGTGGGAGGTAGCAGCCTGCTCAATTTCCAGCCTCTGATCACCTTTTTCCAAGCGGTGTTTCCTCACAGCCTCCCCTTGTCCTCCCACAATGAATGGAGCATTGCCCTCTATTGGGAAAATTAACTGCGTATGAAAGAAGGAATGGCCCAGATATTTTCCAAGAGAATTGTTTTTCATTCAAGAGGGTGTGCACATCCTGAGAAAGGAGGTGATCCAATTTCTTCCAATAGGATCATTGCATCTTCATCCTCTGGAGCATCCACAAAGGCCCATGGCTTTCTCATATCCTTTTCAGTCCTCCTCATAGAGCTCTTCAGATGTCCACACCAGCACATTAGTACAGAAACATCACAGCAAGTAGTGTCATGCACATGAGGTCTCAGTGCTGGTCCTTCGCACCAATGCTCCCTCAAAAAACTAAAGCAGATCCCACAGCTGTGTGGGTCAGGCTGGTGAAGCCTGGGCATGGTAACCACCAGTTGCACAGTCTCCATCCTGCTAAGCTCTGGCTACAGCCTAGCTTTGCTGGTATTAGGAATTTTTCTTCTTCTTTACTTTTTTGCAAGTAGCAACCTATTTTCTTTCTTTTCCTCAATCCTATCATCAGATCCCCAAAATGAGACATGGTAAAAAGAACAAAACAGTTGATTATTTCCCTCTATCCAGTTACTAGTTCTTTGCCCAAGTATCAGGCCAGAATGGCAGGTGCTTTCATTAGATGAAGAGGGTTGTTGAAGCTTAATCCTGACAAAAATGGTAACATCAAGAGGACCTGCTCTACAAATATGAAGAAATGATGAGGGTTTATGTTCCTAAAACTTAATAATTCTGAGAAGATTTTAGGTATTTTGCATAAAATTATTTACTATATACTGGAAATAAAAATACTACAGTTTGCTACAGAACTAATTAAAAAGTCAAACAGCCTATAAGCTGAAGTGAAAACTGACTTATGGAATTTTTATACAAGTGGAGTCACTGTTGGATAACTGCAGAAAAGGCTGTTGTGGTTTAACCCAGCTGGCAGCTAAGCCCCACTCCCCCCTGGTCAGATGGAGAGAGAAACAAAATGTTGAAAGTGAGAAAACTTGTGGGTTGAGAAAAACACAGTTTAACAGGTATAGCAAAAGCCCCGAGCGCAAGCAAAGTGAAACAACGAATTAATTCACTGCTTCTCCTGGGAAGGCAGGTATTCAGCCATCTCCAGCAGAGCAGGGCTCCATCACACACAGTGGTGGCTTGTGAAGACAAACACCATAATTCCAAACATCCCTCCGCTTTCTTCTGGTCCCCTACTTTATATGCTGAGCATGATGCCATAAGGTATGGAATATCCCTTTGGTCAGATGGGATCACCTGTCCTGGCTGTGTCCGCTCCCAGCTTCTTGTGCACATCCAGCCTCCTCCCTAGTGGGGTGGAGTGAAAGGCAGAAAAGAGCTTGATCCCCACCCAGCAATAATGAAATGTACCTGTGTTATCAACAATATTTTCAGCATAAATCCAAAACACAGACCCATACTTGCTACTGTGAAGAAAACTAACTCCATCCCAGCCCAACCCAGCATAAGGATAGGATGCTTTTGATGCAAAAGCTCTCAAGAGATACAGTGATACTAAATGTTACAGAATCACAGAATGTTAGAGGTTGGAAGGGTGCTCTAGAGGTCACCTCCTCCAGCCTACCCCAATGAGCATCAGCTGGAGCCGGCTGCCCAGACCATGTCTGCATGGCATTTGAATATCTGCAAAGATGGAAACTCCACAATCTCCCTGGACAACCTGTTCCACTGCTTGATCACCTTGCTGTAAAATAGTGTTTCCTAATGTTCACGCAGAACATCATGTGCTTCCGCCTGTGTCTATTTCCTCTGGTCCTGCCTGAAGGCACCTTTATAAAGAGCCTGGCTCCATCCTCTTTATATCCTCTCTTCAGGTATTCATATAGATTGGTGAAATCCTCTTCTGAACTTTCTCTTCTACAGCTGGAACAGTCCAATCCCTTCCAGACTCTCTTCACAGGAGAGGTGCTTCAATCCCCTAATCACCTTAGCGAACATCTGTTGAACTCTCTCCACTGGCTCTGTATGTCCCGTGTACTGAGGAGCCCAGAACTGGACACTACACTTTGGGCCTCACCACCGCTGGGTAGAGGGGAAGAATCCCTTGACCTGCTGGCAACACTCCTCCTGATGAAGCCCAGGACACTGCTAGCCTTCTCTGCAGCAAGGTCACGTTGCTGGCTCATGTTCCATCTGGTGCCCACCAGGACACTCGGGCCCTCCCCTACAAAGCTGCTGGGTCAGTCCCCAGCATGTACAGCCATCTGGGTTGCTGTTCTCCAGGTGCAGGACCTTGCATTTCCCTGTCTTGACCTGTCAGGGCTAACTAGATGCTGGCTACGCTGGCTCTGTATTTATTTTGCTTGTCGTTGCTAATTGTTAGCTCATTCCTTCTTGCACTGTTTATGTAGGACTGCCAAGTGGCAATTTAGCTGCATTTGTGTGGGGTGCACATGAATCCTTCATGAGTGCTACCCTGCTCTAGAAATGTAAATTCACACATTGGCCTCATCAGTAGCATTTTGAAGGCAACTCACATCAATTATGTATGTTTCATTGTATTTTTCATCCTCTTCCAAGGTGCAGAATTGCTTATAGAGTATATTATTTCATCTTTGGGATTTTTGCTGGTAATGTATATGCTAGGGGATGTTCTGTACGCTGAAGTATTCGGAAGCTGTCTCTTCTCCAAGGTAAACCATGCCGGTTATCTCAGACTCTCCTCTCAGGCTAAGTGCGGCACCTTCTTCTGGTCTACTTGGTGGCCTCCACAGTTAGTTTCTTGAGGTTTTTTCATCACATTTGGGGACTCAAAACTAGACACACTATTCCACATGTGGCTGAGCAGAAACAGATAATCACTTTCCTTGGCCTATTGGCTGTGCTTCTGGTGGTATAACTGGGATGCTCTTGGCCTGCTTTGCTGCCTGGACACTGCTGGGTCGTGGCCAACCCGCTGTCCACTGCGACCCCACATCCCTTCCTGCAAAGCTGCTCGCCAGCCCATCAGTCCCCATGGGCCCTGTGCTGCTGCAGAGGGTTCATCCTTCGCAAGCGCTGGACTCGTTGAATTTCCTTGCATTTGTCCTTGCTGAGCTTCATAGACTTCCTGTCAGGCCGTCCCCCCAGCCAGTCCGGATCCCTTTGAACGGCAGCGCTGTCCTCCAGCATTCCCGCTGTTCCCGCTGTGGCATCACCTGCAGCCTTGCTGAGCACGCACTCCAACTCCTCAGAGGCCACTTGGAAGGACGTCAAATGGAACTGTCCCTGCTGTTCTCTGCGGGCTTCTAGCGCCGCGCACCCCACGGACCTGTCCCTCCCGAGCCACACGGTTTTCCCATCCAGCTGTCCCTGCTCCATGCGCAGTGTCCCAGGACGCGGACAGCCACAGGGCGCTCCTCAGAACACCGGGTGCCTTTCGGCACCGGGGCAGCAACCAGCGATGCTCGGCCCGGCGGTTGCACATGTTACTCCACCTGTGCTTTAGCCAAGCGCTGGAATGGCTACGGAGGGAGGCAAAGGAGTCTGCTTGGAACGGGGCGTTACTCCCTTCCCACAACGCCATCCAGGGGTTTCCACGAGGGAGCGTTCGCTGCTCCCTTCAGCCCGCAACGAGCCTCCCGACTCCCGCCCGTGGGGCTCTCGGAGCCATCGCTCAGCGCAGCACCGGGGGCTCCGCTCAGAGCAGCGAGCACTCCCACTCCCATCCCACTGCCGCGTCCCGGGGAATCACTGCTCCCGGCAGGGCAGGGACTTCGCTCGGAGCAGCGAGAACTCCCACTCCCATCCCACCGCCGTGTCCCGGGGGATCGCAGCTCCCGGCGGGGCGGGGACTCCGCTCGGCCGCCCCTGCCCCGCCCCCCCACGTGACTCCGCCCGCACCCAAAATGGCCGCCGCCCGCCGAGCCCCTTCCCCGGCTGGGCATCGCGCCCGACTCCAAGATGGCGGCCCACGGAGGCAACCGGAGCCATCCTAACGGGTCAGCGCGAACGCCGCGCCCCTGTTGGCTGGGCGACGCCCCGCCCTCACCATCGCACCGCTTCCATTGGCGGCGCGGGGGGCCAGCGCGGCTCTCATTGGCAGGTGGGTTGTCGCTCGCGGTGCCTGCGCTCCGGAGCCCGGAGAACTATTTTCCGTTGGGCGGAGGGAGGGAGGGGAGGAAGGCGGGGGCTCG
>VWZG01010617.1:97740-154924 GCA_013396735.1 Grallaria varia
GGCGGCCGGGCGGGTTGCGGGGCCGGCCCCGCTCGGTCCTGCCGCCCTCCGGAGCGCTCGCCGCGGGGCCCGACCTGCCCCGCCGGCCGTGCCCGGTGTCCGAGCCCGGGGTGGCCGTGGGGCGGTGCGGGAGCGGGGGGGCCGGCGGTGCCCCCTGCCGGGGTCTGCTCGCGGTCTGTCCGTGGGGAAGCCAGCCTGGAAACACTGCCGGCGGGGAGCCCTCGGGGCGCACCGGCTCCTGCTGACCCCTTCTGCAGAGGGTGCCCTGAGCATCGGGCCGCGTCCCCCAGCGCGCATAGAAGTTTGGAAGGGGTCGTTGTAAGTGTCTGACTCGGAGTTACGGATGGATTCTTGGAATTGTAGGAGCAGTAAATAGAGTTGTTTCTGCTGCTGTTGTTAACTTTGTACCTCAATACTTGCAACGAATCACAGTAGCTTAATCCTGCGGAATACATTTGTCTCTGATATGTTTACGTATCATCTGATTTTGTATTCTTACCAACGCAGCATGTACAATAGTTATGTTTCCATTCCGTGAATACTTACAGCATACTTCTTTCTTCCACCTCTTATGAGCTTCTTGAAGTTTTCTGCAATGTTTCTGATTGTAACCTATAAATTTTTTGCTATATGGGGTACCATATCCCATCCTATGAGGCGTGATCCATGGCCATGCCATACAAACCAAAGATACTTTTTCAGTGGAGCTCATTCCAGTATGGTTTGGGAACATTATATCCATAGAAATCTTGAGGTATGGTCCATGCACCCTCAAGACCTCCTGTCACACAGGTTTGTGCCATTAAAGGCTTCCTCCTGAAGATACCATGCAGCTCTGAGCCCAAGCATAACCCCTGTTACCTCGAATATCCCCAGCTGATGAGTTTGCTGCAGTGACACATTTGAAAGGAGGCAAGTTTCCAAGTTAGCAACCTCCTACTTCATTCATTTGTCAGTCTGTAAACCAAGATACTCAAGTGGACCTGGTATCAAAGCAATAGCCTTAGTAATAGGGTCTCTGTCAGACCAGATTTCTTCTTTACGCTTTTGTACATGAGTAAGTATGGCAGTGTGAATTAGCTATACTTCTAGGGTGAGTTCTTTGTCAGTCCAAAGCAAACTGCAAAAAAGAGAAACACAGCAATTTTGAGACCTGATGGACTGAGCTGATGAAATCTGTTCTGATTGTTTTCCAGTTGGTCGGAATATCCATCTACTCTTGTTTCAGAATTGCATTGGCAATACAAACCAGCCAGTGAGTTCAGACAGCTGGGTTAGCAATAGCTTGACATGTAAGAGAGCATTGGAAAAATGACTGGGTTAGTTCTTGGAGGAATATTTAGAATTTCTCTTCTATTGCTCTTTTAATGATGGCAGGTACATCTAAGAAAGAGAGAGCAGATGGAAGGGATTAGAAATCAACTGTATTCTAGCAGAAAGGGGTTTTTTTAATCTTCTTTGAAACATGCAAAACCTGTCACTCTGCAGCAAGGTTCTAGAGAGATGACTGACTGTTCATTGAATTAGATGTGGCAATTCATATGTTTCTGTGATGGACTAATAACCCAAGATGATGTAGCATGCAATTTTTGGTCTCATTCATTATATTTAATGTTAAGAGATGTGTTTTAGTCTAATCAAACAATAGTGATAATTGCTGTTAATAGTTGTAAACCACCTTGTCCTGTGATAGCCTGTTGTGAAATAGCTAAATTTTTGGTAGGTACTTCATGGATTCAGACCACTCCATGTAACTTTTGTCCAGTAGGTTTATCTATTCTTAAGATTTAGTTGAAATGGTGGTCTTTTTTTTTTTTACCCTTACAAATAGTGTAAAGAAATGTAAAATCTAAACAGGACACCTTTTTGTTTACTAAATTGTACCTTCCTGACTTTGTAGAATGAAAGAACTTTTGATATAAAGGCTGTATCATAAACTCCTAAAATATTGATTCTTATTACAAAATACTGGAATAGGTTGGCTAGCTAAGTAATCCTTAAGTAGCTGTCTATTTTAGGCTGATTTCCTTGCCTCTTGTTTCCCCAAGAGCTATGCTTCCTAAGTTCTTCAACCAGAGGGAGAAATTAGCACTTAGTTTTATGTTGTGCTATTTATGCCTAGAGGCTTCAGTAAGGCGTAGGGTTTGGTTGTGTTGAGCAACATCCAGTACCTCCCCTCCATCTGATCGTGGCCTGCACTGTACTGACAAGCCCTCTGTCTTCTAAAGCTACCTATCAAGTTTTAAAAAATGCATTTTGATTTTTGGAGTTTGGAGTCTGAAGGATTATCAACTTTTTTGGTATGTTGACCTATGCATTAGTTTGAAACTAACATCCTGTTGCTCCATTAAATAAGAAGTGCCCTGAAGTATTTGTGTGGTTTGGTTGTTGGACAGCTTATTTTAATCTTTGAGCTATATCTAGTTAAAATGTTGTATTTAAAATTTAGTAAATGTATGCTATACCTTCTGGAGCCCTTATACTTTGTCAGCTTGATAAATTAACTTTGACACGCTGAATATTTTTCACCAGCTAACGTAGCTGTTAGTTAAGTTAAATAAAGGAGAAGAGCCGAGCCCACATGCTCTCTCCATGCATGCAGCTGGACATTTCTGTTAAATTTTTCAACAAAAATGAAATTTTGATTGGTTTTTAAATCTCCATGAATACACTAATTGGTGAATCATCTAATGTGCAGTTTAGTTTCAGGAAATATGAAATGGCTTACTAACTTCGTAGTTATAAGATTATGCAGACCTTCTGAAAATCTCGGTAAGGAAATGTGTGCAGTGGTGGTGGTTGATATTTTTGGCTGTGAGAGAGGTTGGCTAAAACTCAATGCAGTTATGCATAGTCTGCACTAGTTTATGTGGTAGGAACTTACTTGAAGAATTATCTGGAAGGAAAAGAGAATCATTTTATAGGTTTATCTGCTCTTAAGACCTTATCCAGATTTTGCTGAAGGAGTTTGCAGTCAGGAACCTCTTCTAGCTCTGTAACAGATCCTGAATTCTTGGATTAGGTGATAGTTGCATTTCACCCCATGCTTTGACATGGCAGTGGTTGTTGAATTCTTCAGCCTTAATGTTGGACAGCTGCAGAATGTTTCAAGCCTATCTTTGAAAGATTGGGATAAGGAGGGGGAGATGGAGACTGGCCCAGATAAGTAATAATACTTCTTGAGGACTGTGAAGTATTTTTTTTATGTAGCCATACAGTGTGTTGGTGGCTAGCTGGATACTGCTTGATTATGTTCTATGTTATCAGCTGAAGTATTTAAACCAGTTCCCTTTTCTTGTGGACGTTTGGGTCTTTACAGTTGTTGAAGAATCAAAGAGGTCAGGAATTTGGTTTTTGGTTTGCTGCAGCAGAATAATAACAATTTCAGTGCGGTTCTTAAGTAGTCTGTGTAAATGCAAGATTTTTATAACAAGTACTTTCATTGTTGTTACAGATACATGGAGCATTCTTAAGATACTGTTGTATTGCAATACTTATGGTAAGGACTGGTTTCTTACAGACAGAAACTGTTACAGTGTTTGTAAATGCTTCAGTGCTTTCTGTTTGCATTACATTTACAGAGATGAAATTTGAAAGATTGGTTAAATAGGGTAGAAGCAGTTGAAAATAATTTTTCTGCAATAATAAATTTGATAGCATTTTTGTTCTTGCTCAGCAGAATGAATTCTGATAGTAATTCCACAGGCAGCCTGGCTCCCAGATGAAATAACTTGGGCCTCATTGCTCAAGATCTAAATGTCAGTCATAGGATTAAGAATTGTAATTCTCGGATAAAAAGTGTCTGACACTTACCACCTAATTCCCGTTAGGCTAGTAGAGAGAGACTCAAGGACTGCAGTGGAATGAATTAGTCTTGATCAAGGCTGTGATTAAAACTGATTGTAGCTGATGTCTTAGACTTTTTGGCCTGTAATAGCAAAAATTTAACTTGAACATCAGACTTCCATCTCTGAGATGTCTCTAACTTCTGGTATGTTGAATTTCATCTGCTTAGGTACTTTTGCTTTTATATCTAACTTTGCCTCTGTACCTTGAGCTTTTGGTTTTGCAGTAAGACCTGTGTAACAAGGCCTGATTTACTGACAGATTCACTTATGAAAGAAATACCTATTACTAAACTTTGTTTTTGTGGAGCTTTTGCATTTGTCATCTCTGAAGAAGGAGACATTTTAGTCATTCCACTAGTGCATTAAGCGATCTCTCATTCTTTTAAAGTAGCATATGGATAAAGTGAATTAATTTTAGGCTGCAAATTATCTTTAATCTTCAATTGACTTGTATCTTTGTGTGATAGATTTGGTTAAACACACTGCTTAGTTAATGCTTTGTTTTCTTAAGTCTTTAATTTTCACATTTCTGTTGGGGAATGGTGAATTAAGTACTATTTTTTTGAGCCTGGTTAAATCTCACTTGGATGGAATGTGGAAGTCAATTAAATATACAAAAAGCATTTTAAAACTGGTTTGTAGCTTATTACTTTAGATGTGCTGCATGAGTAGTTAACCCAGCAATTTTATCAAAATGCATTTTTTTAATTTAAAATTTACTCAGTGAGTTAAATTTTTTATTCAATAGTGTCATGCAGTATTTAGACTTGGTAGATATTTCTCATTCATTGGTCTTACTCGTGGTTTGGAAGAGGAAAGTAACTATTTTTAAGCTGTCAAACAGTTGTGGTAAAATTATTAACAGTTGAGACTGAGAGGATTGGCTAAGAGGTTATCTTTACTAAAAGAACATTCCTTTCAACAAAAAGCTATCAGTCTGTGATTGTTTCCAACCTTCCACTTTGGAGCTAGGATAATACCTAGTGGTGGGTGTACCACTCCTGTGGGCTCCACCAAGAGCCATTTCTTCATATTGTCACTTTATTTACTGTGTAAGTCCTCCTTAGAACTGGGGGTGTTTAGCAGCGGACTTTAGTAGTCCGTCCCTCCTAGGGCCGGTTGCCTGGCTTTGTTACGGCTGAAATGGATGCTTTTCCTTGCCTTTTTCTGAAACGGTATATAAGTTGGGTCTCTGCAATCGCTTGGCAGAGAACCAGGAAAGATGCTGTCCGTGTTCTCTCACTGTGATCATGGTTAATAAGTTCCTGTTTGACGTGTCTTAAATTGCTCCTGCGTTATTGCGCACTTGGAGTCCCCAGATTCTCTGACACAGTTTCTCAGTTCTTATTCAACTGGTTCAGTTACTCCGCGATGTTCTCATTTCTTTTCTCTTCTGGGTTAGTTGTTAAAGGGCTCTTGAGTGAGGCCAGCTCTGAGGGCTGGTGTTGACCTAAGAGTGTACTGGGATGTGTGATAGATAGAGTGTGGGGGTACAGATGGGTGATGGTGTTGTGTTGTCCCTTCAGACTATAGTGACTTGTTTTCTCTTAAGTCTGTCTCATCTAGCCTGACTCTTAGTGTAAGAAAAGCAAAGTTTCTGCTGCCAAGATCTCACTGGGCATCTCTGCAAGTTCTTGCCAGCAGCTTCACTTATTTGGACATTTGACATTATTTAAAACTTTGGCAACAAATGTGATCTCCTTTGGTTTTGCTGTAATTTTATTTGTCAATAGTACATTGAAGACTTAATGCAGATTGTCACATGGTAGATTGGAATATAAAGTGGACTTACAGTTTCATTCAGACCCGCTTTATCTTCAAAAATGTATGTGGTTTATCCACTGAAAAAATTCCTCATATGTATTGTCCTTAAGCTCTGGACACCTTATTTATAGCAGCGAGAAATTTGGCAACAGGACCTCTGGTCCTTACAGAGGTAGGACAAATCATGTGTAATAATGTTTAAATTGTGCCATTAAAATTACTGGTAGAATTATCTTGGAGAATGCAAAAGGTACTGTTTCTGAGTTTAAAACCTTGAACTGCAAACCCTTCTCTTTCTGGGAGAGGATATCAGGAATATGTTAATAAAGAGGTCACCTGTTCCTGTATTCTCTGCTGAGCAGCATGTATTGGCCGAACAGGTTTTTTTTATTAGGTGTACTGTGTGATGGGCAGGGCTAATTCTTATGTTACATCCAGCTGCCGTATTTCAGGAGCGTGTCGTCTGCCTGTTAGTAATTTGCTGACATGATAAGCATATAGCCTGGTTTGGCAATTAACAGAATTCTGTCCCCTCTTCAGTTATGACGTTTTTTCTTTTGTTAACTTAGTTGTCTTTAGAAGAGAATGTTTGAAATTGTCTTTTGCAGAAAACCTACCTTTATACTCGATGCTTAACATAGTGTGCTCTGATAAAATTATGGAAATACTGTTTTTTTATAAATCCCTATTCACTTAATCTTTTTGACAAGGAAAATTAATTTTTTGTTCTTTCTCCTAAAGATAACTCACCAATTAGTCCTCCAGTATCACAATTCCAAAATAAATTCTCTTAGATCTTCTATGGCTTTCATGTCTCAATTAAAATTTTTCAGAGTTAATTCACACAGTAGTGTATATTGTAGTCATATATTTATTACCCATTGAACTTTATTGCAGCAAAAATAATTTTAACAAATACAAGGACTCTTTCACATTAACCTGCTAATCTCCTGTTTCCCTTTATTGGAACTAAAAAGATAAAATCTGGGAGTTGGTCAGGAGTTCTAATTTTTATAGTGCTAAAACAGTTGTGGTATAAGGAGTGAGAAAGCTGCTTTGCCTCGAGTCTGTATTGACCAGTGTCAATTCTCATGTATAAATGATGTGGTTTTGTTCTCTCAAATTCCTTTGGTTTTGACGCATCTGTTAGAGGATTTGGCAGTTTTGTCGGTAGAACTGTTAGTCCCTATGTGCATATGACATGGTTTTGTTCTCTCAAACTCCTTGGGAGTGAAGTGTCTGTTAAAGGATTTTCACTGTTTTTGTCAGAGTAAATGTGACTAATATTCAAAACTATCAAGTAATTACACTCATCTGTAGCTCAGACTTGCTTATGTGGGTGACAGATGATCACTGCATTGAACAAATTTTATATTTTGGTATTTGTCTAACAGTCGTGAACAGAATAAACAGGGTTAGGGGCCTTAAGGACCAGACCAGTAGAGGGATGAGTATCTGAAAAAGTAGTAGTCATCCTGTATTTTAGATTATGGTTCAGTCTTAGATTCAGTATGGCACTGGTTTTGGAAAAACATTTTGTTCTAGAATTCTGTATCATTCAGGCAAAACAGACTTTTTGTTGATTAAACTTACACTTGTTTTCAGGACTATGTGAGAAGCTGGCTACTAGGGGCTAACTCTCCAGTGGCCTGAAAGTTTGAAATCTCTTTGCTTTGTGTATTGTTTGGTTTGTCCCTTCTCCACATCTGACCATCACTGTTTTATTTTCTTGGTGACTGCTGTTTAGCTTTTTTATTTCAGCTAGTTTTATCAGAATTTTAAGAATGGAAAGAAGTAGCATAGTAATGTACCATCAGTTATCTCTTTGAGGCTATCCATATTTAAGTGATATTTGGAAATCCTTGTTGATAGTGAGCTCTATGGGAATTTTACAGCCCTTTTTTTGGCAACAGGGTTTATTTGGGTAAAAAAATATTCTGAAGTATCATAGATGACAATAGATAGGACTCATCGTGAATCTTCAGCTTATTTTGTAAGTGGTTCTTAAGATAGAAATTACTTTGGTTTTAGTCATCTAAGTTCTCGCTTAAAGGCTCAAGAATTGGTCCTCATTTTGTTGCAGTTAAGCAAATAATTCCCTTATTTTGACTATGTATCAGTAGAAATAAAACCTGTGAGAATCGACATAGCCCATGAATTCTATGTTTTTTTAAACTTTAGTCAAATATGAGAAATTATCAATTTTGCATCATGATAAGCCAGTTGTCTCTATGCTAGTAATAATAGTGCATCATAATAGTGTATCTATGCATGTTGGAGGAATATGCCATGCCTATACTTACTTTAGAGCCTGTAATAAATGAAAAGAGTATTGATCTTCCAGTGTTTCATTGACAGAGGCATATATAATTTCACAAAAGTTTCTTACTGGGACACCTACAATAGTGTCTTCCATTTTCCTGTGAAATACAGTGACACTAATAATTCTGGTTTTCCTTTCCTTATTATACCAGAGAGCATTGAGTAAAACAAACCCAGAAATTGTAGAGAAAAGTGAATTGTGTTATGCAAGGAGATAAAATGCCATACAGTTACAGCTTATAAATTCTTTCCTGCTATGAAATGTAATAAAATTATATTCCTCTTTTTTAATATTAGTACTTTGTTTGTCAGAAGTCTGATACCACGAAGGGGAACAAATACTTTTGTCCTTTTTGTTATGCAGTACAAATCTAGAGAAAGATGGTTCAGGATCTATTCTGAATTTTCCCCTGTATGCTCACCGTATGTATCTCACTTTCTAAGTTTCTCACAAATGCTGGGCTTGGTTTCTTCTGTTACTTAGGGAATTGCTTTTCTTTGTACCATTAACTTGTAGCTCTAATGCCAAAAAAAATCTAGTTTGCAATTTAATTTTGGCTGACTTGAAGAGGGTCAGTAATTATAGTTACAGTTTCCAGCAAGTTGAGTTTTTCCAGAAGCCTTTCTATGAAGAATGTGACTGTGGATTAATTGAAGGTAAAAATGAGTCAAAAACTTTTTTCTGCCAAAGGCAGGCATAGGAGTAGGTGCTACTAAGGTTTTCAGAACTCTGTTACCTAGGAAATCTGTGGATGTAGTGTGAGCTGTTGCCCAAAGAAGTATAAAACTGATTTAATTCAGTGAGAAAGTTACTAGGGTACAGCTTACCTGTAAAATAGATAGCAATTCTCTGGAAGTTTTTTAGTTTTCACTCTTAGAAGCAAGTCAATGTTGAGGCATTTTTAAAGGCTACTGCCTCCAAGCTTCCTGCCAACAGTAAGGCTGTCATCTCTAAAGCATGGTACCCTGTCTTTTTTCAAGTTATTCTGAATTCAGAGAGGACAGTAAGTTAGCAGTTGTTGATTTAAGAGTACACTGACATCATGGATGACATACCTAAAAGAATTTCTTCTCTTCTGCCTTACTAGTTTATGCACATTCCTTTAGTGTCTTGGAGGGCTGAAGAGGCAACAGGGGTGCTCTGCGGCATCAGGATGATGTGCTTTAGTCATTCAATAGCATGTGATAGGACTCAGCTGATGCCTCTCTTCTGAAGGATGTTTAGTTCTGTGGTTTCATTAATCTCTGCAAGTTTTCCTAATGCTCAGGGTGCACTCTTCTTTTATAAATACATCATAGCACTGGTAAAAGGAATGATCCAGAGGAAAACATTTTGCGAATGTAATTGAGTTTGTTACTAGCATGGAAAAATAGTCTTGGTCTTTGCTGTCAGAAACCTGTGTGATTTGCGTACAGCCGGAGTTATGGTGATATTATAGATACTGTTATGTAGGAAGAAGTTCTGGTCTTTGATTTGGGACAGTGATGAAAGTGAAATCCAGAAAAGAATGTTAAGGGTACCTCTGTTACAAAATCTCTAGGTGGGCCTGTCAGTACAAGACCATTTGCAAATCCCTTAAGTATAGCTGAATCCAGTGCTCCTGCTCATTTAGCTTTGGATGTGTATTTTATCTTTTTATTAATTTTGGAGTTGAGCCATATATTTAGCTCTAATGGGAAATGATTGTACTTCAACATTGGAGGTTGTTAAATGCCTCTATGCAGGAGCTAAGCCTGAGGCTCAAATAAATATATGTAAGAATTGCTAGTCAAAAGGCTTTGCACAAGCTTACCTCTCTTATGTATGCCAGAATCAAGTAGATGGAGTAAACTGGCTATTCATACACTTTGCTTGTTGTATGGGAGTGTACAGAAAGAAGATAGACTTGAGCCACCATGGCGAGGAGCAGCAGCAAAGGGGTGTATAATAAATTGAGGGTGGTGGAATTCCATATGTGTGCACTCTGCTGAGTGAAGCTTGCAGCGTGTAGGCAGTAGCACAACCACAGGTGGACGCGATGCCAAACTTGTATGTGATCCTTGGGCTGCAACTCATTTCTGCTTTTGCATCTTTCTCCCTTCTAGTCAGGTAGAAAGGACATATGACCGTGGAAATCTGTTGAGGGAACACATTAAAGTCCTTGAACCAACAAAACTGGTGCAAGGGCTGGAAGGAATATCCTATAAGGAGCAGCTGAGGAATTTGGGCTTGTATAGTTTGGAGAAAAGGAGGCTGAGGGGCACCTCATTGCTCTCAACAGTTCCCTGAGGAGGGGAAGTGGAGAGGGAGGTGCTGAGATTTTTTTCTCTGGGATCCAGAGATGGGATATATGGGAATAGTTCAAAGCTGCTTCAGGGCAGGTTCAGACTGGACATTAGGAAGCATTTCTTCAAACACTGGAACAGGCACCCCAGGGAGGTGGTTGGTACATCAAGGCTCAGTGTTTCAGAGGTGTTCGGACAATGCCCTTAACAAGTGTTTTAACTTGGTCAGTCCTGAATTGGTCAGGCATTTGGCCTGAATGTTGTTGTTTCCTCCCAACTGAAATAGTCTATTCTTTAAAACAAACAAGCTGAAAAAAAATCCCAACAACCAACCAGTATTTAGACAAAGGTATAGATTGCTTTGTGTCAAGTGCGGCCATGGCTGTTTCTGGTTTTATTTATATATGATTTGATTTTAAATAGAATGTCCAGGACTGCTTGGAGGAGAGTCAGAAGAGTGAAGAAAAACCTCTCCTGGTCATTGTGTTTTCTTATGGGTGATATGGGGGTTTTTTCCCCTCTTCAGACTCTTTGAGGGGTCTTATCTGGTCCTTATGGATGTTAGCTCCTGCTCTCAGTATTAATTGTAGAGAATATTGCCTTCTGTTGTGTTTGTTTTTGTTTCACTTTCTTATTTGCTGCCTCCACTCTATGATCTTAGGATGGAATATACCACTGTACAAGATGAAGGCTGTGAAGTCTTCCAGTTGAGTGTATTATCTCTGAGACTTGTAAGAGTCACTCTGATTTACCTTCAGATGTTTTCTGGAGTAAACAAGATGACAGTGTGAATGTTACCTGATCTCAATGAGGAAACAATTGATTGGAGTTTTTAGGAAGTATGGTAGTTTTATTTGTGTTTGTTGAATTGTCCTGCTCTGTCATTTCACTAATCTGACTTTGGCCATTACATGAATAATTCTAAGAGTGTCTATTTGTTCACCCATCAGTTTGCAAACTCATAACAGACAATTTGAATGGTTTGATCCTGTATCATTGACAAAGTATCCTATTTTGTTTCACAACTGTAAACTTCTGTAGAGAAGTGCATTGCTGCTTAAGTAAGAATGAGAGTTCATACATGAGCCATTGTTCCCAGTGGTGTTCCTCCTTCATCTGTTTCTTCCATAGATAATAGGAAGTGTTAGAAAAATTTTAAGAGATGATATATTCAGTTGTGTATAACTTTCCTGATCTCTAAACTTCTGAACCAAAACACTTTATGCCTTTTCTTTGCCTTGAGTTTAATTTTGTTTGAAGATTTTGGCCAAAATTCTTTATCTGTTATCATAAACAAAACTAGAATAATTGTGCCATTTTTTTAAGTCAGTCTCTTCTTTGAAATACTGTGATGCACCTTTGAACTGGAACATCTACTTGAAATTTGTCAGTGAGCAACCTCTGACTGACCGGTATTGTTTTTATTTTACATGAAAATCTGTCAAAACTGAGCCAATTCTCTTTTTGAAAATTTGTGATCTGGACATGGCAGGTTTTTGGGGTTTTTTTTGTGTTTGTTTTTTTTAATTTTATGATGTTTACTGGAGACTGCACTTTGCATGCTCAGCAGGATTTGTCTTTGAAGAACATCTCTGTACTGCAGTAAGCTGTGCAGAGCCTGGGAACCATAATGGTCCCAAGTTAATTAGGTAGAGGGCTGAGTGGGATCTTATGGCTCAAAGCCAGGTGGGAAATCTCTGGGACAGCCCTTGGCACAGGTCAGCTCCAGAATCATGCACTCCTCCCTCCTCCTTTCCTGCCCCGTCAGCTCCCCAATACCTTTAGGTTCCTACCAGTACTGGTACTCTTGACTGTGACTGACACTGTTAAGCTTTTTGTTTTTCAGAGAAGTTGAGGTATCCGTACTGGGCTAAAGTTTGGCTTCTCCTGTATCTGAACAGATTTGTTACTTCTGAGGGTCACTGGGGTATCACTCATCACACTAATGTGTAACTGTAATTGTGGAGGGATGCTCACCCACTTCATACAAGTAGGGTATATTCATTTAGTCAGTGTTGATTGCTGTGACAGTGAGTCAAAAAAAGCTCGATGTGATCCTTCAGACACCGTAGGAAATAAAATCTCAAAAGACTGCTATGACAATAGACCTAAGGGTTTATTTTTCCTCAAGAGTTCCAAACTGGACCAACTTTGGCTGAACTTCTGGAAGGAAGTACTATTTTAAGTAGCTACTCAGCCTATGAAATTCAAACCAAATCAGAAAGCTATGGAAAACCACTGAATGTAGTCTGATAATTGGAAGTATTAGGTGATGGTAATAAATAAATTATTTTTTAAAAAGGTAAAAAAAGATGTTTTTGGAAGCATGTCGCTCTTGTTGGGAAGAAGACTAAGGCCACCAAGTAGACTGAATTTCTTTGCTGTGTTTGAGGTGTCTAGTTCAAACTTTTAAGAAAGATGGCCTTGCCTGTTGACAGCTTAAAGTATCCTTTTTCAAATGCATTTCCCCTGTAGCAAAATCCATGTCAGTTGTGTAGACATTTGAAGCTGTATGAGATAACCTTCACTGAGTTTCATTGCTGTGCTTTCTCTGAACTAACGACAGAGCCCCTGTAGCAGTGTGAACTTCTCAGGAAGTTAGCACCCAGTAGATCAGGAGTGTCCTTTCCATGTTTGTTCAGTACAGGAGCGAACAGGCAAATTTTGCTAAAAGGTGTTCTAGTCTGGCTGATTATCAGAACTCTTGTGAAGCTAAATCTTCAGTTTCCTTCAGATCATGACAGATTTTAATTAACCCACAGGTTAGTTTTGTATGTCTGTGTGCCACTGGTGCTGTCAGTGCTATCAGAAATTTGTAGCCTTAGGTACACTTGAACACTGGACAGTGTTCCCTGGTTTTCCACTCCCTTCCCCCACCTGAGTGGCAGGCTCCTACGAATCTGTAGCAGAAGAGTTTGAGATCTGTGTGAAGTTGTACAACTGGTTTTAGTTATTTGGACTTTTCAGCTTTATATGATGGTTTGGAATGTGCTCAAGCTGTGACTAATTACGAGTATCTCTAGAAAATTTTAGTTTTCATCTGTGAATGAAAATTTGGGATTCTTATTCTTAAGATCACCAGGCATGTCTTCCATCAGGATGTCCTGACCATTGTGTGACAGTAGCTCAGTCTGGAAACTGCCATGTCTCCTAATGACTATTTTATTTTTTTACATCAAGAATCAAAATCTTTTTTCATGGAGGATACTTAAGGATCACAGCTTCCTGAAATCATTTATTGAATAGGTTGTCCCTGTCTTCTTGAACATATTTATGAAAATACCAGCAAGTATCTAGTATTTTAAGTAATGGTTGAACCATCTTTTTGAGAAAAAAATAGTTCTTGTATTTTCATGTTAATAGTTTTTCCTGTTAACAGTGTTACAGTTCCAGAGTCTTTTGATGTGTGCAGTGTTTTTCTGGATGTCTTAGCCTCAAAGCTTCATTTTATCTTTTTACTGCAAAATTATGATTTTTCTATAATCTTTCATTTAATAAAGCATGTTTCTGGAATCTAGGTTAACTTTAAGGAGTGGGTTTCACAGAAGGGGCTAAACCAGTGTTAACAGCTTGCTGTTACTGGTAGACATGGTTCTTCCTTTCTCTCTTTGCATAAGACCCAGGAGATTCTCCTACCCTCAAGCTGTCACTTGTCTCTTCTGGCTTATTTTTCCTGGCTGAAGTGCTCATTGTCTAGTGCTTCAATTAATTCACTTATGGTGAAAACAGAGGTCAGATGAATGTTGGAACTGTTGCAAAGGAATGGGAGGGAAGCAAGAATACCCCTTTTGATAGCAGCAAAGTAATGGTGGGTTAGTTATTGTGTGCTATCACCCTTATGGTGCCCTGTCTGTGGCTAAATTCTGTTAATGAGAAACAACCTAGAAAGAACTGTACTCTTCTGTTCCTTTCGTGCAGGGGATAGTAAATTATCTTCTCAAACTGATATAGTTAAAATAACTTTAGTCACTCCCTTTGTCTCTGTTGTGTCTTGGGATTTGTTTGGTTTTGTGTGTGGTTTTTGGTGGCAGTGTGTTTTTTGTGGTTTTTTTAATACTTTCCCTCTGACAAGTTCATCATTCAGTAATCACAGTCTGATTTGGGTTTGCTCAGTTTTATGTAGTGCTGCAGAGTTTCTACATGAAGTGCAGTCTCTTAAACCATTACAGAATCCCAGAATGGGGAAGGTTGGAAGGGACCACAGTGGGTAATCTGGTCCAACCTCCCTGCTCAAGCAGGGTAACTCATTCATACAACTGAATCTCTGCTTTTATAGAACTGATGAAGAGCAGAAGAATATTATTAGTTTTATTAGTCTCATGCAGCTGGTAATGCTGTTGTAAAGATTTGTTTTTCCAGCTTGTTCCTTTGCTGCTTCTTCTTGGTGTTCCTGCAGCCTATAACCTGTTTATTCATACCAGATAGGAGCGCTTGGATACCTAGCAGTCTTCCAATACCGAGTGAGCTGGTGTGTGTGGGTATTAGAGTGGTATCACAGGTTAGTGAGTTGTCTTTTTAGATAGTCCATTTTCTTATTGATTAATAGGAATGCACATTAACTAACCAATGGGTTATTGATCTGTGACTAAGTCTTGGTGCAACAATCCTTAGTGAAAACTGGAGTCAGCTTTGGGATTGGATAGATGACTTCAAAAGACAAAGCATTTATGTATTATTTTCAGAAGAATTTAAGAGCTAACCAAATACATATATTTTTCTCAAAAAACTCTCGTCCTGTGGCGGCTCGTTTACTTAACATAGACGGGTGCATCTTTGATAGAATAAGCATTTCATTCAAATAGTTTTGATGTAACTGATTGCATTATGTAAGATCAAGAAGAAAGATGTCGCCGCATCTTGACAATCTTACTTTCCTATTTCATCTTACTATGCAGTAGGATCTAGCTCCATAAAGATAAGATGGTAATGGAATAATCCAGTTATCACCTCAGTTGTAGAGGACTGAGACAATAGATGCTCTTAAGAGTAAAGACAGACCTGATTTTCTTATCAATATTTGTGCAGCCTTTCTAATACATGTTCTGTGCATAGTCATAGTCTTAAATTTTTGAGCATGTGAAGAGTCAGATTTTTCTTGAAGCTTTTATGGTACATCCTGATCCTATATTTTGAATCATGGGCATTCCTGTTTTGCGTGACACAGGAGAAGTGTGGTGTGGGTGGGTTAGGCGTTTTTGTTTGGTTGATTTTTTTTTTTAAATTTAAAAACACTGAAAGTTCCCTCCTCAAGACCAAGAGAGACTCTAGATTTACTCATTAGTTGTGTTTGAATACAAATGGAGAGCAGGCGTTGTAGAGGGCTGGATCCCTTACTGTACTGTCACACAAAGAAACATTTTTTTGTTGTTGCTAGAGCAGTAACTCCAGACATAGGAATTTATAATCTCATTACCCTGAGCTTATTCTTTTCAACATTTGCTAATGGTTCTTTGTATTGGTACTGTTCAACATCACTACCAGTTACAGGAATGTTGCAATTGTTTATATAATGTGTCCAACTAAAACCAGAGCAGCATTCTCTGTGGCTCTTGGAGTTTGATCTAGTGATACCACTGGTTTGACTATCAAGCAGTCCCATTGCAATTTCTTGTTCTCCCTAACACCATAATTCTGCATTAACACTTATTGATTGAAATATCTTTCATACTGCGGCCATGTACAAGTACACTTCTAAATTTCCAAGTTTTTAAGATAGGGAAATGTTCGTGCTACTGTAAGTTGTTGGAATTCTTGACTAGCAAGCTTAGAGTAAAACACCTAAAATATGAAACTTGGCAGAGGCATAGTTAATGTATTTCCTGAACACCTTGCTTTGAAGAAATTTAGTTCTGACTTTTTAGTGTTTATGCGTCAGATTTCTTTGTACAAGACAGTGTATTGATGTTGTATGTGTTTTGTATATGTTTTTTGTGTATGTAGAATTAGACACTTGCTGGTTCAATAACATAAGCGATGTTGAACTAAAACAGGGATTTGTTTTTTGTCCCTTACTCCTAAGAAAGATCTCCCTAACTCAGGGGCTGAACCTGCGAGGCTAAGGCTTTAAGTTTTTTTCACTTGAGTTTTAATAATGTGGGAAAATAACAAGGGCAGAATTTCAGAAAGCTTCTCATTCACTGAAATTCATGATTCTTAGCAGAGGTCAAAATATGTTTTAAATGTCTTTTCGCTTTTCTGGAAGTTCCACTCAAAGTTCCACATGCATTATACTTCTAGCTAGTTTTTATATTGTTGGGAATTTTTTAACAGGTTTGGGTTTGAGGGTTTTTTTTGTGGTATTTTTTTTATTTTAAATTTCTTTAAGATGCACTGTAATTTGCTATTCATAAGCTGTCATTGCACAAGCTTTATGTGTTCAGGGTACAGAATAATCAGGACAGCCTTAGTTTTGATTTTCTGGCATATTAGTCTGCAATTTTAAAGTTATAGTAACACCTTTAAGTGAACTTTTGGTGACACTTGAAACCCAAAATTTCTATTCCATTGCAATTTAATAATAGTGTTGATATTGCATTTGACTGTGCTGCAGCATGATGCTTCATGTTAAGGCTTGGTGGGCACTCAGTGGCAGAACTTGCAGGCACAGAACCACAAAGCACAGGCTTCCTTCAGCTGGAAAGTTGCAGAAAAATGTCTCTGATAGCTCTGACTAGGTATAGTCTAGGATAAAGTTGCCTGTGGATCAAAGTGAAAACATGAAACACGCTAGACCTACTGGCAGCCTTCCAGCTGCTTCTCCTTTGCAGGGTTTATGTTCTTTTACCTACCCAGGCCCAGCCTAGGGAACCAGGTGCTTGCTGCCAATTAGTCTTGTCAAGACAGCCCAGAGCTTCTCTTGACAAGCCTGACTGCTGACAGCAGCTGTGGGGTAGTCTTAGGCAGGATTTTAACTCCTTGCTGGCCAAATGTTTTTCAGGGTAAATCCCCTGGTCTCATTCTGCAGTTATTCAAATATGCATCTATTTTATGAAAAGCATACTTTATACAGAAGCTGATCTAAAATTTCCAGTGGAAATCCAGTGGAGTGTATGTGCCAAACTTCCTTAGTGAAAGAATGTAAGTTGGGAATTAAGTTCCTGTGAAGGTCACTTTATAAGCTTGTGGATGCTGTTGGAACCGTCCATGCCAGCCCACCTTTTCCTTGCTGTAGAGCAATAACTGTAGCTGGGTAAGACACTGGGCTGGTCCAGCAATTTTCTCTGCAGTAGCTTGAAGTTTAATCTCTCTCCAGTATTGCAGTGGTGTAAGGCAGTTTGATCAGTTTCCAGGTGATCCATTAATATAGTTGAACTACAATTTACAATTAAATGTTTCATATTTTTAAACATTTCAAGTCATTTATGGTGCTGCAAAGACAATCTCACTTTTAGTTGTGGAATTTTTCTGGATTTTCTTGTCTTTGTGTCTGATGTTGCTAATATCCAGTCCTTTGCTCCAGTAATATTGGCAGTGAACAAAATATACAGGTGCTCTCCATAAAACCTCACTGAGTTTATTTTCATCAGAAATGTCAAATTGGTGAACTGAGCAGTTCATAGTGCAAGGGGTTTAATTTTTTTAAGTGCATGTGGCAGCATGTAGTTTTCAGGTTAACACTAACTTCTTTAGTAGCAGTTCCTAAAAAAATCACAGCTTGGACCTTCACTCTTCTTAATTGTTGTCGTTCTAGAAACCGTTGAACTTTTGGGTCTGTCACTCAAATTTGAAAGAAGGGTGGCTGCTTTCTATGTCTTGCTAATTGAATGAATAGCAGTAATGCTTTTTCCTATGTGGTCCACATTGTAGATACATGCTAGTGAAGGACAAGTGCAGCTTTGGTTTTATCAGTTTTAAGAGGTAGCTGGCTACTTCGTATTGGAGAACGTGATCTTTTGCTTGGTCAAGGGCCGTGGACGCATGGGAAGTGGCTGGGTGTAATGAGAAAGGGGCTGTGTAAAGGAGTTGCCTGTAAGCTGGTGGGGGGCAAGGGTACGCTGGTGAGGGAGAGGCGTTAGGCAGGCTGTTGAGGTTTTGAAAAATGTAGTGAGAAGAAATAAGACTGTTAAACCATCTGAATTGATCCCAGAACAGAACTGTGCTTTTGAAATAGGCCGTTTGCAATTGAATGAAATGCTCTGTTTACAAAATATCTTAAATTGGATGTTTCTGCTGAGCTAGTCAAGGATGTGGGATGTGATTTGACTCATCTTTTCAACTTTGCTTCCAATTTCCTTTGCTTTTAGTGAGGCATAGCTATTAAGGGTATGCTTTTTCTTAACTCAGAACTTCCAAGAATTACATATGAATAACCATTAGATCACTCTTTGTATCAATATGAGACCTGTTTATATTTTAGAATCTTATAGAGAAGGATAAGCTTCATTAGGTAGAAACAAATTCTACCCTGCTAGGGGAGAGCTCCCTAACTTCTCAGAGTGCCTTTATAGCTTCTGCTGAGGTCATCAGGAGGCTTGCTGTACTTAACTTGAATACTGCTGGAACCATTTATTCTGCCCACGTGAATTTTATAAAAGTACATTGTCAGCTTCTGTTTGAGCAGAGTTAAACATAGCAGTACAGAAAACACTATTACAGCAAGTCACCTAGAGTTCTCTTCCATAGCAGGTACCTTACTTTGCTAACTTCATGGTTTTTCTTTTATTTTTTCAAATGATAAGCTGAAGTTATGAGTTGCCTGCTTAGGGTGCGTGGAGGTAATTTAAAGGAAACTGCTTCTGTTTAATGTTCCTTGTGTGGATTTACATGTTATGATGAATGACCATCAGGATACTGCCTAAATTATTTGAAGGTTTCTTTACTTGGAATTAATATGTACCTTTGTCTTGAATTTGCAAAGTTTCTACCATAGAGATTTACTAGTATATGGAGTTGCTGGTAGGTCTGTATAGAGGTATTTCTGTATTAGTATCTGAAACTCATGTTTGCTGTGTGTAGCTCTGTGATCCTTATATGATTATAAATACTAGCTTTGTTCAGGATGGTTGTGTCATTACTCACTAGACTTGTGCAAGTACAGGGAAAGGAACACTTCAGAAACAGTTCTCTGTTTTTGGTTCAGTGGTATTCACATTCTGTTCTTCCATTGATGGTTTGTCTGCTTCAGGGGCTTTAGATTTTCTGAACAGGAAAGAAGCGGATAGCAACTGTACAGTATTTTCTGTTTCAGTGTGAACATGTGTAGCCCAAGCACTGTCCTTTTTGAACACCAAAGCCTAGTAAGGGGCTGCAAGGACATAACCCACTGTTCAAAATGTCTTGTAACAGTATTTTGGAACTGAAGTTACCAGTGTGTAGCTGCTTGTAAAGAAACTGGCAGAACATCAGCTATCTGCCTTTTGCTCATTGTGAATCTGTACCAAGGAGGGAGAGGAGATTACTTCTTACTTCAGGTTGGAACAATGGCTAAATATCATTATTTTTCTTTGACTTGGCAGTCTGCCAGCTTAAGTCCTTGAAACTTGTAGCTTTCCTTGTGTTTTTGCAGGATGCATCAAGCCAACTCAGTGTTTTATTTTTGAAATAAAGATTTTCAGTGGCTTGAGCTTTCAATGCGAATGTTCAAAGCAGCAGCTTAAATAGTCTAAATCTCTCTCTTTGCAGCCAGAGCCCCACAGTTGATTAATATATACGCTTCAAATGGAGACATCTCTTCAAAGTAGCCATCTATGGGCTTAACTTCAGCAGAACTAACCAGTGCCGCTGTGGAAGGAAGCAGCCTTGCCCTGGCTGCTGCTTCCTCCCTCCTCATCCACTCCTTCCATGTGTTAACTTGAATGTTTGTAGAGAAGTCATAAACCAGATGGAGTAAATGATTAAGACTTTTTCTGAGAATTTATTTTAGTCTGGATCAGTCCCTTGAGCTGGTTGACTGAGCAGCCATATGGTATACAGGCCACCTCCTGCATCAGCACAGGTGGCCAGGAAGAGGCTGATGCCATTTCTTTTGGTTGCAGTGCTGACTTACGCCAAATTTTGTGTTGTTGGAATCGCAGTTCGGTATCCTTTACCTCTTCTTGGCAGATTTGACTTCTGGTTTGGGCGTTCAGACCTTCAGATTCATCTCCCTGTGCAACTGCACTTCCAATTTATCAAAGCTTAATAGGAAGAAAACAGTAGTACTTTATGCTAGTAGGGCTTTCATGAGCACTTGAGACACTTGGCCCCTTTACCTTGCCTAGTTAAAAAAAATAGCAGCCACCTCTTCCTTCCAGCCCTCTAAATCAGTTCTTTGAGCTGTCTGCAGTGAGCACATTTTTGTGTGTATAGAAAAATGCGTGTTTCCACTTGAGCCAACATATTCCTTGTTTTTTAAGAAATGTTATCTCTAGTATTACAGTAGTAATTCATTATTTCTGGAATGTGTATTGGAAGGAAATTGCTTTGTAATCTTTAGTATTGCCCTTTCTTCCTTCCTCAAGTGAGTTACTTGAAATGGTAGGGGTTTGCCAGCCTTATTCATTTTGACTGAATAAGGTTGAGGAGTGCTGATGTGAGCAGCTCTGTTAGTGCATCCCAAGGAGCAGGATCCTGTCATGGGCATTTGGCAGTGTGCAAATAGGACAGTGACCTCTTCAGCAAGCATCCCTTAGTGGAAGCAAATGTCTTTAATAACAGAATCTCTTGTCACTGTTAAGTGAATAACTTTAGAGTAAGGAAAGTTACAAACAGAAGTGTAGTCTCCCTTCAATCTTTTTGCTTCTGCCTTCTTGCTCCATAGTGTTCATCAGTATCACAGAATATATTGGCCTATTTGCCTGTGTACGTTCCTGCTAGCATTGAACTAAGCTGAGTGCAAGGAGCAGAGAGACTCTGATTTCTCTCCCTCCCCTCTTTTCCCTCTCCTTTCATGTTACTGATTTTTTGACTTATAAGAATTGTCTGGTTTTGTTTTCCTTAAGTGTTTTGAAGCTACCATCTTATGAGACTACCAAACCAAATAATGTTGTAGATTCTTGTTTTTGGAATAAGTATACTATACCTGTTCTGTGTCATACTTTGTGCAGTGTATCATCTTTTGTGAAGATGGTACATTTTTAGGAGTTAGTATTTTGAATATATTTTACCATGTGGACTAATTTTTAAATTGGGGAAATGGTGAGAGTGAAACTAGTGTATCACTGCACCAAGCTTGACAGAGTTCAAGAAGTGTTTAGACAATGCTCTCAGGCACATTGTGTGGTTTTTGGGGCTGTCTTGTGCAGGGCCAGGTGTTGGACTTGTTGATACTTGTGGGTCCCTTCCAACTCAGAATATATTGTGACTCTGATTTTATTATTGTTAGGACAGAGCAAAACCTTGACTTTGACTGTTCTTAGGAAGTCACAGGTGTAAGCTCCAGACAGATCTTGTGACACTTCTGGAAAGTCTTGAGTTTTCATAGTAATCTCTTAATATGTGGTATTCCGGGACCACAAACAGGTTGTAACTGTTGCTTTATCATATTGCACAAATGGTTTTCCTAGCTTGTAGTTTCATCATTTGTGCGCTCAGAAAACTTCAAGATTACACTCATGCAAATTTTGTGTCTTTGAAAGTTTACTGCAAATGGGAATATAATGCTAAGATACTACTGTTCATTGCTTCTGAAATCCCTGCAGAGTGCTTATTACCTTTTTTTAAGATAACTAATGCCAGTTTCAAGTAGGCAGAAATAATTTTTAGTTGAAAAGAGGTTGTTTCAAGAACATTAGTAGAACTTCTATTTTTCTTAGACAAATAATGAAAATATTTTTTTTCTTAGAAGATCTAAAAAGTATTAAATTAACTTTGTGGATTTTTCTGGAATGAAATTTATTTCCTGTTTAGGCTAGAATAACTACTGGCAGGGCTCCTTTGTAATACTGGAATGGCTCTAGGACCAATTCAGAAGCAGTTTGTATTTTGTCAAGCTTAGTGTAGCCACAAGAAATCTGTGAAACCACACATCTGTTGCACATTGATTTAAACTAATTTAGACTTACTAGGTTGAATATTAAATACTTTACCTATGACTTAAGTTTTATTCTAACATGAAGTTAAGTGGTTTAACTGAGGCAGGCACCCATAATCAAGAAACTGTTTTCCATTAGGGAAGGCTGGTTCCCAAAGCAACCACTCCCTCCTGGAGCCACTGGGCAGCTTTTCCAGGCCGTGTCAGCTGGCTAGCAGTGGTGATGTGGTAGGTGGTGCATCGACTGCTCATGTTTCTGAGGAAGAATAGTGACATATAACACTAATACCATTAAGCATGATATTTCAAGATAAGCATTCATGTGGTTTTGTTGTATTTTTAATGAGTTAAAATGGTTAGAATGCAGCTCCTTTGCCACCTGTGCTCAGCAAAACACCATCACTGATTTTATTTGGAACGCAGGTATATGTCTTCAGAGGCCTGAAGGACCTAGTGTTTTAAGTAAGGCTTTGTTGAAAATTGGATAGCCCTTATTCTAGCAGCTTTACCTTCCATTTGCTCTCTTAAGGCCTTGCTCTCGACCAGTAGGTTTTACTGTCTTGTGTTTGTAGACTTGCTAGGAATATATTGCAGAAAAAAAGAAATGAGGGTAAATGTTAAAGTTGCAAAAGAGCTGTACTTTTTCTGTAATCTTTGTTTTGTACAAAGATTTTATACTTGTAACTGTTGCTCTCTGAAAAGGTTACTTTTATGAAATCTTTCAATAGCAGTAGTGTGTCCGAACTTTAAAAATGTTTCAGCAATTTTAGTGCTTCCAGAGGTGAATGGAAACTAATAATATTTGTACTTTCAGACACTCTTCTGGAGTTTCTGCCTAGTAATGCTAACTTTAAAAATTCACCTAGCGATTGCTCAACCCCACAGCTTTTTTTCTAGTACATATGCATCATGTGAATATTTTTCTTCCTGTTTTGCATGTGAAGCTTTAACAGAAGTTCCCAGTGTTTTCTGTTAACTCTTACTGCTGTCCTGATCTTGCTTCTAGCATGGAGAAACAAATTATTCTCCTCTGTTCTGTTACTGTTAGATTTCTGACAGTGGTGTGAGCATGCTAAATCCCTCAGCTCTTCTAGGATTTCTGAAAAACAATGATGATTATTTTAGGGAAGTGCTGACCTACTATTTTAATAAAGACCTTGTCTTGTATTCCGCTTTCCCATTTTTAGAATCATGGTTTGTATTGCTCTTGCTTCACAATCATATAACATCCTTGTGGCGACTACAGCAGTTGCTTACCTGGAAAAGTAATATTAGAAAAGTGTGTATTTTTAGCTGCCCTTTGATGTGATGTAGCAGCTGGAAACAAGGAAGAGAGACAGTAGGAGGTGATTTGACAGCACTGCCAACCACAGCTTGTGAACCACTGCTTTGGACTTGAGACCAAAATGTGGGGAAACCATTTCACAGGCCTGAGTATGCGCATTGTGCCTGGCCCTTCAATGATCCAGATGCTGTGGCTTTGCTCTTGGTTGTCAAATGTGTTTTCTGTGACTCTATTTGACAAATGCTGTTAAGAGGTAAAAGAGAAAGTTCTGTTAAGGTTTTTGTTTGTTAGTGTGCATTAAAAATAGATAATGAGAGGCAGTTCCATGCACAGATTTCAGGTATAAATAGTAAAATATCCCTTTGCTATCGGTGACTAACAGTAAATATCTTAAAGATATTCTAACAACTAACAAAATTTCTGTTTTTCCATTTGTAGTAATCATGTCCTCAACTCAGAGAAGGAATCTAGCAAGTTCATGTTGAGGTATATTCTTGAGACAAGACACAGTGACTCGTATGCTTTTCTGGGTAAGAAGTGTATCTCTATTTTCTTGAGCGTGATAAAAAGTACTTAACCTTTTAAATTTAACTTCAGAAAATTAGTCTGTCAAGCCAGTATGGTGGGGGTTTTGTGGGTGGAGGATTTTATTTGTGGTTTTTTTATTTGTTCTTGAAGCTATCTGGACTTATGCAGAGAACTTTGCACCCATCTAAGATGTTTTAAACTAGTAGTGCAAAGGAAGAGCAATAAGGAAAGTAAAAAACACTGCTGAATAGCATATGACTGTTTGGTTAGAAAAGTAATTCCATTGTCACAAAGATGTGTCAGAAGCCTGATTTGCCAAGGGACTGGTGTTTACATACTCTCATTCTTTTCCCATCCCAGGAGTATTAACATCTCTCAGACTAGGAAGACAAAAAAAAAAGGTCAACATGAAGAAGTGTGGAAGTCACCCTTACATACACTGTGTAGACAGGCTGGCAGCCAGCAAACATGTACTCGCCCATGGTTACCGTGAATATTCTGAAACATCACGAACAGCTGTGATTATTGCGATGGCAGGACATGTGGTTGGATGGTTCCAACAAATCTGTGTATGATCTGACATGTTAAGTTCTGCTGCTCCTAGAACTCCCCCAGCCCTCCAGCTTCATCCAGAAAACTCCAGGAAAACTAAACAAATTTAGGATTTTTTTTTTTTAATCTGCAAGACATTCCTTGCTCATTTGCTTACACAGTGTGGAATTCTGTAGCATCTTCTAGGTGTAACATTGCTCTGCAAGTGTCTCCCTCCTTAGTAAATATTTGGGTGCTGTGTAGATTGTCATTAGCACTGTGTTCTAGGTAACTTGCCCCAGTAACTCCAGAGATAATTAAGGCTGGATTTCCCCGCTTCCCCCTCACCTTCCTCATCTGCACTAAACTCTCAACGTATCATTTAGTGCAAATAGATATGGATACCTAGCTTATTGGGTTTGCTGGATCATCTGATGATGGGGTGAGGAAGAAAGCTTTTGCTTTCTAATCCTGTAACAGGCATTTTTCATGTTTTTCATGTAAGTGATGCCTCTGACTCTTCCCCAGTCTTAGTTGATTCTGCTGTCAAGTTTACTGGTGTGCTTCTGTCTTAAGGGACTTCTAGGCTGGACCGCTAGAGTATTGCTTGCTTGTTTATCATCCACTTTATTTCATGAGCCCCTAATGCATTCAAGCAATGCTTCAGATTCTTCTCTAGTTGTGAACAGAAAAGAATTGCAGGAACAAAGGAATGTGGCTTCAAAATAATGTTTCCAAAGAACAGTGCAGTTTCTGTAAGGAGTTAAATTAGATAAGATGACATGTTTTAGTCCTTTAAGTTTAACACTTCTCTCAGAACTTCATTAGATCTAATTTAGCTTGGCATTCATTGCCTGCCTTCTTTTAGTATAGAAATAGCCTGTTTCTCTCTGTCCTAGGGCATTCCTGTGTTTTTGGCAGTCTTGTTTCAGTTATCAAACTCTGTTTCTAAAGGTGTAGTTT
The DNA here is from genome assembly GCA_013396735.1 of Grallaria varia. Classification (NCBI taxonomy): domain Eukaryota; kingdom Metazoa; phylum Chordata; class Aves; order Passeriformes; family Formicariidae; genus Grallaria; species Grallaria varia. The sequence continues at coordinate 123,197 of VWZG01010617.1, forward strand.
CAGAATACTTACTGCTAATATTTTTATCTTTTTGCTGTATCTTAATGATTCACTGTCATGTTTCTGCTGTGGACCTGCTTTCTTTTTAGGTGTTCTTACTAAAGATAGAAAAGCTCCTTGGGATCTTTCATTCATTTATATCTTAAGTAGCAAAGCCAGACCATTGGTTGGTTGAGTTTTTTTCAGTTGTTTCAAATGGCTGATATTAATGTATCAGGGACTTTATAATTCTAAAACTATCTTTTGGTGATTGGCTCACCTAAGAATGATGAATGTGGGTTTTTTCCCCCTGAATTTCTTTTTTTGTGCTATTTTTTAAAATCTTGTCAGGTTATAGCTTGGAATTTATCTGACCTGCTGCTGGAGCTTTTGCTTTGAGGTGACATATCTGGATATTTGTAGTGCACTTCTTGGGTTTCAGTAACTGCTCTCATAGTTTGGAGTGACCTGAACAGTTTTTATTCAGGATTTGTTTTACAGGTGCTTATTGGAAGTTTATCAGGGAGTCATACCTTACGTATGACTTACAAATTCTTCCTAAAAGGAAGAATTTTAGAGTCTGTATTTCCTGTCCTTCAAATACAATTATGCAGACCTACCTACATGCCTACTGAAAAATTGGAGGTCCCGTTTGTAGATAAAATGTTTGTAATTTCCCAAAAATTTTCTCTAGAGTGATTTTTATAAACATCCAAGAGGTTTAATGCATGTAGCTTCCACATAACCCTACAAAGACGAAGGTACTTTTTCAAATGTCGTGTGTTCAGTTAAGTCACTATGTCTGTAACTTAACTGATAACTGAAGACGTATCCTCATGGTTTTAAATCATATTTTTATTTTAATATTTTTTCTCCTCTTGAATTTAGATAACATACTCAATGGATAAAGTGGGAAAGATGTGGAACAATTTAAAATACAGGTGCCAGAACCTCTTTAGTCATGAGAGTGGAAGCCAAAATGAAAATATAATTGTGAACTCCAGTAATTGCTCATCTGCTAAAGAGAAAGCTATCCAGATAACTGATTTGACTCAACAACAACCCAGCAGCCCTTTGAGAGAAAACATTGCTTTGCAATTAGGTTTAAGTCCTTCAAAGAATCCAGCAAGGCGGAACCAAAACTGTGTCACAGAAATTCCTCAGGTTGTTGAAATAAGCATTGAGAAAGAGAATGACTCGTGTGTCACCACGGGAGCCAGGCTTGCTCGAAGGGACTCTTATTCTCGGCATGCTCCTTGGGGTGGGAAGAAGAAGCATTCCTGCTCTACCAAAACCCAGAGCTCTTTGGATACTGAAAAAAGATTTGGTAGAACACGAAGTGGTTTGCAGAGGAGAGAGAGAAGGTATGGAGTGAGCTCAGTCCATGACATGGATGCAGTATCCAACAGGACAGTCGGTAGCCGTTCTCTGCGACAGCGACTACAAGATACTGTTGGGCTGTGTTTTCCCATGAGAACTTACAGCAAACAGTCCAAACCTCTGTTTTCTAACAAAAGAAAGATCCATCTCTCTGAACTAATGCTTGAGAAATGCCCTTTTCCTGCAGGCTCAGATCTGGCTCAGAAGTGGCATCTGATTAAACAACACACAGCGCCCATGAGTCCTCATTCAACTTTCTTTGACACATTTGATCCTTCCTTGGTTTCCACAGAAGATGAAGAAGACAGGCTCAGAGAGAGACGTAGACTTAGTATTGAAGAAGGGGTTGATCCCCCTCCCAATGCCCAAATACATACTTTTGAAGCTACAGCACAGGTTAATCCATTGTATAAACTGGGACCAAAGTTAGCCCCTGGTATGACTGAGCTGACTGGGGACAAAACCATAACACCTCCAGGGAACTGTGACTCCGAAGAGGACACAACAACACTTTGCCTGCAGTCCCGCAGACAGAAGCAGCGTCAGATGTCTGGAGAGAGCCATGGCCTTATCATCCGGCAAGGGGCTTGGAAAGTGCATACTCAGATCGATTACATCCACTGCCTCGTGCCAGACTTACTTCAGATCACAGGTAACCCGTGTTACTGGGGGGTGATGGACCGCTATGAAGCAGAAGCACTTCTGGAGGGTAAACCCGAAGGCACTTTTTTGCTCAGGGATTCTGCGCAGGAGGACTACCTCTTCTCTGTGAGCTTCCGTCGCTACAACCGGTCGCTGCATGCACGCATTGAGCAATGGAATCACAACTTTAGTTTCGATGCCCACGATCCTTGTGTGTTTCACTCCTCCACTGTTACAGGGCTTCTGGAACACTACAAAGACCCCAGCTCTTGCATGTTCTTTGAACCATTACTTACTGTATCTCTGAACAGGACCTTCCCCTTTAGTCTGCAGTATATCTGCCGGGCAGTAATCTGCAGGTGCACTACGTATGACGGGATTGATGACCTTCCTCTACCCTCAATGTTGCAAGACTTTCTAAAGGAGTATCACTATAAACAAAAAGTCAGGGTGCGATGGCTGGAGCGGGAACCTATAAAAACAAAGTAAATGGAAATCAAAATAAGCTTCTGGAACATGCTTTTTTTTTTTTTTTTTTTTTTTTGTGTATTACAGTTTAACTGCAGCAAGCTCACCGACAACGTCTAGCTTTTCTGCAATATCCTATTTAAGCTAAGTGTTAGTATCCTGTCAGATGCTGCCTGCTGTTAATCAAACTAAGTTGTGATGTCTCTTGGAAACAATAAGCAGACAAATTCTGCACGTTTTTCATTAAGGCCTAATGAAAATATTTTTGCTAATTTCTAAATATTTTGTTTCCCTTTTATAGCTGTAGTAATTGGATGAAGAAACTATGAGGCATTTTCCATGGGGCATTCATGTAATGCTAATAAAGAAAGGCTTTTTATCAGAGGAACATTTTTGCTAATATTTGAAGTACTTTTTAAAAATTCTCTTCTTGAAAATTTTCCACTGCTCGAAGTACTAATTTAGCTCACAAACAAGTTTCCAAATACTAGTGAATATTTTCTTTTGATGAAGAGCAGTTCATTAGAAGCAGTCCATTAAGAGTTAATGGTGCTTTGATGCTAACAGATGAATCCTGCTTTTCAGTGTATAAGGTTTCCTAATCATTAAGACTTGAATATGCCTGCTCAGTACTGTAATTCTGTTATAAACACTTGGAGATTTAAGTGGCATTGTTAGCAAAAAGTAATACTGTCTTGGACAGTTAAAAATACCTTCCAGTGTGAATTGCTGCTTCAGTGGCTGGACACAGGATTAGATTATTGCCATAAAACATAAGGTTGTGTTTTTTTTCTGATACAGAATTTGGTGGCCTGACTGCTAGTAACTTACAGTGGAAGGTAATAGTGACAAGAAAAAAATGTTTAATTATTTAAAGTTGACTGATATTTTTATGCAGAACATGACAAGTGGTTGAGTTATTGTAATCAGAGTACAAAATCTGACATACCTGAAACAAATGTCAGATTTCAAAGGTACTGTTACACTTTATTTGTAAATATCTTTCCATTTGCGCTTTTAAAAATGTTTTAAAGTAATATGCACTGATTATAGTTTCAACAGATTACTTAGAAACAAGATTCTAACTTCTGTTTGCTTATTTAATTGGAGATGGAACTTAAAGCAGTTCTGTCTTACATTTGCACTAAAATTTTGTTGGAATGCCCTGACCCCTGTTTAATGTTTTGTACCAGTTATGAGTGCTCCCTAGTTTCTTTACCAGCTGCTACAGTACATTATTTCTTACTTCTCTACAGTAGTGACCTGTGCGAGGTAGGGAACACTTTGGCTGCAAGTACAATACACGTTATTCTTGTATGCTACACTAACCCTTCTATTGATGTATTTTTCTGCTTGCTGTGCCTTGTTCTGGCTCTTTGTGCTAATAAAGTACAGTATGTTCAGTGTTATACTTGTATATCTGCTCTGTTTTTATATATTCACGTAACTTGTAGCAGTTAACTGAATTTTTAATAGGCTTTTCTTAGTACTTAGTGTAGGTAATGCACAAGCACTGTGCAGTTGAATATTAATTGGTCAGCACACCATATTCCTGGTTTTTGTTACAGAAACTTGACAGTACACCCTTGAATAAAGTTTCTGTAGTCACTGCAAAGTAATGGACTTGTCTGCAGGCACAGAGCATTTTACAGGTTTTTGTATTGTAATGGATAAATGTTAAGCAGAAAGTGTTCTAAAACATTATTGATCCCCCTGAGATGGTTGCTGAAGGTGTTTCAGCTTGTTATATAGCTAACTGCTACGGTTAATGTTTTGATACTCCCCACTGAGCAAGGAATAGTTATTCCTGTAAATTGACAGTACAGCAGTGGCATTTGTTCACTTTTAGGTTATTTTAATAATAGATGTACACGCAACTGGTCAAATGTCGTGTTTTTACCAAAGAATACTGTCAATTTATGTTGGGGTATTTTTTTTAGTAAAAACTCAAGAGTGGAGAGGTGCAATTTTTGTTCTATCAAATATTTATCCCAGGCTATGATAAACCAAAGTATTTGACAACTTCATCTAAACTTAAGTAATTGTATGCATTTATGTTGGTAGAGCTTAAAACTTTTACATCAACAGTGTCGTCATTTTTCCTGAGCTCACAATGCACCTGAAGAGGAATGATTTAAATAATTTTATAATGACTGGAACAGCACTACATAAAGGCTTGTACTGCGAGGGGTTAATCTGAAGCACCCAGAAAGCACTTTAAAATGTGTTTATGCGCTTGTGGAAAATGTGTGATCCCGTTATGCATTCTTTGTAGTGGATTATCTTCTTTCATGTGTTAAAAGACTTCAACTGTTAAAATGGAACTTTGTTTAGAATATGTAAATACTAAGTTTATGTAATTAAGTGTACAACTGTGTTAATGGTCTCTTAAGTTTTGAATTGTATGTGTGTATCATTGGATATGCAACTCCTGGTTTAAAATCTGCTCTAAGCGTAAAAAGAGGAAAAAGTCACCAGCATGAAATTGCACCTAAGTGTACCTTCACTGTGTCGTTCTCACTGTTCCCTCAGTTGGATCTGAATGCCAGATGAGTTTACTTCAAATCTTGCTTTCAATATTAGTGTCATACAGTCAGCCTGCAACCAAGCTTTGTCCCAGTGTAGGGACCTGTTTTTTGTTTACACCTGTTGCAGTTGCTTGTCATAAACTAGCTCTGACATTGTCAGTATGGTCAGGAATACACATTCGTTTAATTTTTTATCATGTGGTGGAATCCTTGGAGAAAAAAAAAAATAATAAAAACCCCAAACCCTTATCTTGGAAAGTTTGCTCTTGCATTTCTGTAAATAATCTTTATAGAGAGATTTATTGTTCCCTTGAAACACACAAAAAAGAAGTGATCTATTTCTTTACGATTTCTTTAAAGCTTTGCTTCACTGAAATACACAGAATAATTTGCTAATGTGGTTATGCTGAAATGAATCACTTTTTAAATTATGATGGATTAAATTATGAGTGTTGACTACTCAAGTTGCAGTGTATTTCTGAATGATTACATTTTCAGTTCTAAAGGCACTAACATGCTAGTATGTGCAGAGTGCAAAGAGTTGATTTCTCAGTTTCTCTTTGATTTTCCGGTTTGGTTTAGAAAATCTTCTGTGTCTTCTTACAGATGTGCAGAAACCACAGATTTATTTTTTTTAATTTAACAGTAGGATTTGATGTAGTAAAGTATGCTTGTATTATTCTGATCTAATTTGGTTACATGATAGAGATGAATTTTTGAGCCTTGGTCTTGTAAAGTGTTCTTTGGAGGTGATCTCATTTCTGCAGAAAGGACCATAGAAAGGGCTTACTCTGTAGGATGGTTTTGTGAGAAATCTTAAAGGTATTTTATGTCCCTATGGAACTGGAGGAAAGAAAGTATACTATATTTTGAGTATATAGGAGGGTCTGTGAGTTGGTGTTTTTTAGGAGTTTTAGAGGCATAGCTCTTGAAAATACTCTCAAGGCAAGTAGACACTTGTCCAGATAATTTACGTGTCAGAATGGAATTTCTGAAGAAACTAAGTTACAAAGCCATGTTTTGTGTTTATGTACTTTTAAATTTTATGTGTATTTGAAGACTTGTTTCTTACAAAATTATAGTCTTTAAATCAGAAGGATATGTCTTTTTATTCACAGTATTTGATGAAATGAAGTCAAGCATTTTAGACATCATCCTGACAGTCAAATCCCAAAGTCCATATTTAACTTTAAGGTTCTGTGCTACGTAAAAACTAGCAAAGATTCTGAATTTCTGTGATGAAAAAACTGGTTTAGTTTCCATGTCCAAGCCAAAATATTTGCAGAATGCTATAAAGCTTGTCTCTGCTGCAAAGTTGCATGTAAGACAGAAGCTGTCATGTCAGAAGTACCAGAGAGATGTATCTGCAGGGATTATGAGGTTGGTTTTGTTTTTTTTTTTTTTTCCAAAGCTATCTTCAAATACAGTATTTAATGGAAAATATGAACTGAACTTTAGTTGAGTCTTTCTAAAATAGCAATGTCTCTGCTTTTAAAACCATTATTCAAAATTATGAGAGTGCTTTTGAGCCTCATTTTCCTTAACAACTGTTATGAAATGAGCGCATGTGCGCCAAACCTTGGTCTGCAGGAATCTAGCACATATATCTTTATATGTTAATAAGATGCCTCCTAGCATGTTTTCATTCATAGTCTTTTTTGAAGCTACTGAAGTACTCCAATGTGGTGAGCATTAACATACTGGAATTCTAAAATTTCCCTCTCGATTTTCTGTCTGTGCATGGCATGCTTTGCAAATAAAAGGACTATTTTATTTGTATCTTCATCTTCTGTATATATACATATTATGACCAGTTGATTGGTATGTGTTTTCCTGCTCTTGTCACACTTGCCTAAACGGTTGTCGGTGGACTGTGACAAAGCGAGAATTTTCATAATTGTGGGTTGTTTTTTTTTTAAATTGACAGAAATCAAATTAGTTGGCTTTTAAGGTGTTAACTCCTATAGAGCATGGTATAACACTGCTAATTGCTCTCCCTTTTTGCTGTTTTGATGTAAAAAGAACCATTTAGCTTGACCATGGGTTGTGTCTGCCAAATGCAGTTGAATTAAAATGTCTGAATTTTAAGCTTTGGGTTTTTTTAATTGAAAATGCTACTGATGAGGGCTTTGAAAAGAAAAAGTCTTGATATTTTTATGGCAATATATGTAAAGTAAATGTTTTGCAATGAGGTAATGATCTCCTGAAGACACTTTTTAGTTTTCCCCCTCTCACTGTGTCTTAAATCAAGTCTCTAAAAATGAAAAAAAAAAAAAAACCAAACAACTTCTTGATGACTTTAACGTTACAATCATTTAAAGACTGAAAAGAAATTTGGTGCTTTTACTTAATTTGCTTGCATGTTGCCAGACTGATGTAAGAATAGTTGTTTCAAGAAGCAAATTAAATCTGTTATTTCAATGAAGCATTGCCATTTCTTATTTTTATAAAATATTCCATTTGCAAAAATTGTTGATCAACAGGAGGTTAACCTGCTACTGTATTTATTGTTTCAGGGTAACTATTATGTGTATGCTTTTCAAGCTGAGGAAGTGTTCACTTCGTAAATTTGCATTAAGGCTACAGCTGTTACCAGCTGGGTTCTCTAGGGCCAACACAATGTATTTATGAGCTGAAGCTCCTGGTGCTTGACCCTTTTTTGTCTTCAGTAGGAAAAAAATGTACGTAACTCTGTGTGATACAGCTTGTGTTACAAATTTCCATGTTAAGCACACAGCTACACTGACAAGCAGAAACATATCTGAACTTGCTTGTCTGGAGTAAAACAACCTCTCTGACTTCTCAGCAGGAGCTGTAACTTGGTGGCACGTTGGCAAAGAGGAAGCAGAATTAGGTTTTGTTCTTCTCTGAGCAGCTGTTAAACTGAACACCGTGTGCTTCCTGTGTGATAAGGTATGTCAGCTTCTTGGAGCCCTGAGAGTTTTAATAGCACTTGTAAGATACAGAAGCACTTGGCTGCTTTGTCACTTCTTGCTTTCCTACTTGTAGTTTTGAAAAAGCTTGAAGGGATATATTGATTAAAGTTCAATCTATGTGGTCACCAACTGTGTAAGCACTGTGTTGTGATATCCTTAAGAGATTGCAAATTCCTACACAATTGCATTTAAACTGTTTGGGGAAAATGAATAATGACACTGTGGGCACAAATTAATTCAGATTGCACTATAAACTTTCTTACCAGAAGCCTTCATTCTTACAAAGAACTATGCGATCCCTGCACAGAAACTGTAGCTTTGGTGGTGCGCTCTTTGGTAGGTGGCCAAACAAGCAGCATCCAGACAGTCCCTGGACCTTTTCCGACATTCCAGTTGAAGGGGCACTGGCAGGCCCACCGAGCACTCGAGGAGTAGGCTGGCAAGCACGCCATGCCACGTGTCACCCGATGCCAGCACCTTCTGTAACTGTGCTGGTTTAGGCCCCCCTGGCCTAGATGTTCTTTAACTTGCTGCAGCTTAAATGTTTTTCCACCCTACCTAATTTATCTTTGTTATTTGGTTGCCAAACTGTCTTGCATCTTAATAGAGTAAGAAAATAATGTGATTTATGGCTACCCAACCAGTGTATTAAGTAATAGATTGCTCTGTCTTAATAAATGGGGTATAAACTGCTGTATTGTTCTCTTTTTATATTTGTTTGGGAGCAAAAAGTTCTGGGTTTAATGAGTTTGTTTTAAGTCTATACTGTAAATGCATAGTTTTACAAATATTTGTTTGTATATAGCAAAGCATAAGTTGTTAAATCGAAATAATCAGTAACTCATGCTTGTTCCAGTCCTTTTCTGTTGCGTCTAAAATACTTGAGACCAGAGATCCACAGACTGACAGTTTCTGTCTTTAGAAGTCTTATCACACTCTGAAATTCCATCAAGCTCTTAATTTAGCAAGTTTTCACATAAATCTCATGTGTTTTTCTCCCCAGTTGTGGGTTAAGGACATATTTTTGTGACAAATGTGTCTTCTACAGCGCAGCCCCCATGAGCATAAACTAAGGAACAGATGCAGATGTCATCCTGTAAACTGGGAGGGTTTCTTTTCTGTGCCTGATAGGAGCTGCTTGGAAAGTAAATTAGTGCAAACTGTAGATAATTATGAAAACTGAGCAAAATGCTGAAGAGTTATAGCTGGGCACAGCAACAACCTTGTGACAAACTGAAGAAGTATCCATGGGCTGCTCTGTAGAACTATTTCAGGCTTCTTAATTTGTTAATTATATATATTTTCTAGACTGTTGCTCCTAAAAATACATTTCATCTAGGCTCCATTGAAGTATTTATCTCTCATCAGTAGTGAACTAATAGAAAATAAACCCCTGAAAACAAACTGCGGGGTTTTGGCTGTTTTGTATAGAGATTGCCTCTCCAGTTTTAGCTTAACATGCAGAAGCCTAAGTGTCTTAAACTCAGCTGAAATAAATTCATAATTGATTAATCAATAAAAGTTATGGAAATTGACTTTCCTGTTGTATTGGTGGGTTTGAAATACGAAGCACAAGTACATGTTGAATTTACGCTAGATACCATCATAGTATTACGTGAGTAAGTGTTTTATGTTTTAAATTCAATGTACTTGTGCTTCATATTTTAAACCCAACACCATAATAGTAAAGTTATTGTATGTTTTAACTTCAGTATGAAGATACAGTAATATTTCGGAAGGGTTTCAAAATACCAGATGATCTGAAACTCAGGTTTCTAGAAGCAGTTATCTTCTGTGTCACCTTCTAGGGGAGGGAATTTTAGGATTCTGTCTCAGAAAGCTCTTGTGACTTCGCAGATATCTGGAATAGAACATTTTGGTATAGAGAATAAATATAGGAGAGGCCCTTGAATGAATGTGGCTGGTTACACTAGTGCGAGTTGTGCAGAAGAGAATGCATGCCTGTAGCGGTGTTTCTTGGGCTTCTAATTGTCTGTGTAAGTATTTATTTGGTTATCCAGATCAAATGCTGATAAGAATGTAAGAGCTTTTAGCACCGTGGAGATTCCTGACATTGCCACCAAGCACAGAGGACTTGGACAAATGAATCCATAAGAAGGGGTGTAGTGTCACTTCACCTCTGAAGCAGCTGGTGGTGTGAGGAGCATTATAGTATGGTTTTATATCTGGACTTCTCAACATATGATGGGAGTGCTTGGGTGTGGATGAAATAGTGTTGGAACAACCTACCTCTGAGGCTGTTCTCACATCCCTCTCCCATCCGGTGTCTTGGGGCATCTAGGAAGTCAAGGTTGTAAACCTTCAGGTGGGGTTTCACAGTCTCTCCTTGAAACTTAATAAAATGGATAAAAATTATTACTTATAGGATCTCTAATCTTCAGGATAGCATTAGTTGTAGCTCTCATCTGTTACATTAGTAGAAATGTAAATTCATCGCAGTTTTCAAGAGTGGGACACAGACTTCATAAGAGGGTCGCAAAGAGCTGCATGGAATCAGACTTTATTGATGTGGGGTAAGCTGGACACATCACTGCTCACTAGCTTGGGTTTCCCCTAAGTGAAAGAAGAATAATGATACTTGATTCATCTGTGAAATACTTTGTGCACTAGTGATGAGCAGCATGTCTTGACACCCTTCCTTCAACAAGCGGTAGACCTGAGGTAGGTATGTGTCCACCCCCTGTATTTGGAATTCAGTATTTTTGCTCCAGGACTGATATATATACAATGTACAGGTATGTAGTCACATGGCACTAAGTCCTCTATTTCCTAACCTGGCCCTTTGTCAAGCCATAGTTTGGGTTTTCCCCACATAAAGTGGTGTTTGCTCCTTACAAGCTCTATCATGGAGACACTGTTTTTTGTTTCCTTGCTTTTGTCGCTTTATTTTTTGTGGCCAATCCGATGAGGCTGATAAACCTGCAAGCAGGGTGCAAGGAGAATTTCCTGGCATGAGCCTACGAATTGTTGAGATTGTTATCATTCTGTACTACAGAAGCGCCCTGTTTTATTTATACACCGTTTGTCTTCAGTTTCATTATGTGCCAAGAAGAAAAAAGACAGACTTTTCCTTCAAGCGGTTGCTTGCATAACCATTCATATTACGGGCATGCGGACGCCTTGATACTTGAGCCAAATACTTTTCTGCCCTAGCAGTGTTCTTAAGGGTACTCTCCTTCCCTCCCCTCCAGCCAGGCGCACGTGTTGTGTGCTCATGGTTGGAGGACACTTTCACCCTTGTTCTTCTAACTGTCCACGGGAGCCGGAGATATCTAACTTTTCTTATTAAATGCGGATTTGCTTTCCTGGCTGTGTGGGTGTGGCTTTGCATGAAGGCTGTGCCTTTCCGTGGTGTTAAGCTGTTCCAGATGTGTTGGAGCCAGTGCTGACCATCAGATGAGTACTGCCAGTGTTTATGCTGTTCAGGAAAAAGCCAGTGGGAAGCATTTTGTGATGAGGGTTTTAAACCAAGAATTTGCCAAAAGCATGAACAGATTCAGTTATTTTTTTTTTTCTAGATTACTTTAGTTTCATCTTGACTCCATACTTCAAGGAATTTTAATCTTTATTCCTGATCACCTCATCTAGATTTTTTTTTTTTTTAAATGCTAGGGGAGAAAGGAAAAGAAGGGGAAAAATTCTTGTAAATAGTTCCAGCACAAGCTTCGAAAGAGCCATTTCCAAGGCTGGTATCTGTGTCACTTTAAGACCTCCTGAAATTCTCAGGTGTCTGATATCTCTGGCAGGAATTTAAGACCAGCACCAGCTCCAGAGATACAGTTGCCCAGAAAAGTTGAGTAGCACCCTGGAACACTACTTGGCTGCAGCCCTCGGTAGATGCCTTGAAAGTCACTTTCCGGCTGGTCATCACTTGCTCCTCTTAGTGCTTCATGGACAGTGGTGCCCTCCAGAGCTTACCTTAGGTCGTGGTTTCTGGCAGTTTAGACATTTTCACAGAGGTTCCATTTCTAATCCTTGTGCCCCTCCCAGGACCAATGCCACCTCGTGAAACAGCCTAGGATGATCTGAACGTGGCTCAGTCTTCCTTTGCTTCTTGGGGATACCTGTTGTAGGTGAAAAGAGAGGACAAACCACAAGAGTTGATGCTCATATCAGACTGGACAGAAGCTTGTGGCCAGCCCTGCCTTCCATCCCCTGTGGTTAGAGAGCTTATACTACCCTCCTGCAGGCAGAAGTCTTAGGTTGACAGGAGAAAGTCTGCCTTGGCTCCTGCCTGAGTAAACGCGCTGACCAAATCACTCTGTCCTAACAGGGCTGGTTCTGGCATCCCTCTTTGTCATGTGCAAGGTAAGAGGTTCTGCCCATCTGCCTTGGTTAATGGAACAGAGCTCTCCTCAGGTGTTCTCCTGGAGAACAGACAGATAACGTCTCTGCACCCATATTGTGAAAAATTCACACTCTGAGCAGTGAGCTGCCTTCAGTTTTGCATAAGGAGAATTCCTGCAGTATTATTGTCCTCTTCAGGTTGTTTCAAAGGGCTCTGCTTGATTTTTTTCTGGACACTATCTAGTCTTTTCATATCCATTGTAAGTCGAATGAATAATAGCTTATTATTTGTTTTGCTACAGCAAGTTTTGCCAAAAATAACTAAACAGCTTACCAATCAATCAAGTAGGTGCTGATCAACACTGTTTGAGACCTGCTCACAGACTTCTAAATCGGTATCTCCAGTCAAAGCTCTATTCATTGCCCTCAGTCATATGGTCCTGTGTTAAATCATGACTTTGCTTTTCTGTTGGGAGATACCCTAATTAACAGTAGGAATGAATGCCTCAGCCAAGTAATTAGATTCTCTACTTGAAGTTTAGTCATCGCTTTTCCTCAGGGATGTGTTCCTCCCTTTTGTTCTGGCACATTGTTTGGCATCTGAGCTTCTTAGCTAAAAGTTTGTCTGTGGCCATCTTTGCTGCTGAAACGCTATTTTTATCCTCCATCCTGTAATGGGTAGAAACCTTAAGGATTTGGAAACATTTCCTTTCATTTTCTTTTAATTTTCCTCTCCCTATGTTATTTTAAAACCTCTTTCCTTAGGGGATATTTAAACTGGATTAGGCATCTGGGAAGATCACATCACTGAGCCCATAGCAACCATTCCTTTGGCTGTCAAATCGATGACAAGATGAGCAATACATGCCCTTATAGCTGGCCCTCCCCTGCACTGTCTCGCTTGACAAAATTAGCTTTTGCACTTGCTTTACTGTTTTAACTGAGGTGAGTTTCATTTGTGCTAATGACTGTTTTTCCCAAAACTGCAGATGCACATACCTGAATAATCTCATTTTTTCTTGGAGACTGAGGAACCCTTTCGTTTTCTATTTGTGCACCATTAAAATGTTTGGAACAGCCTTCCACAACAGAAATGCAAAGGCCTCAGCTATTTTGTCTAAAGGTTGCGAAATGAAAGAGCTGGTTGTGACACCACCTATGACAAAAGTGAGAGGATGAAAATATTAAATGTGCTTAAAATACCACCCAGCAAAGCTTGGAAAACTCTAGTGAACTGGGTGAAAAAAGCAACTATGTGGAACTGTGGTTGCATCTTTACCAAGGAATGTGCTGCTGTGGGAGCTTCCAGGAATGGTGAGGTTTCAGCAGAGCAATGCCCTGCTCACCCCTCTCCTGGGGACTGCAAAATACTGCCCCACGTCACTTTCTCAGCTTCTGATAGTAGCAGGGTTGTCTGCCAGGTGAATAGTCTGTGGGAATGGATGTGGCTCCTGTAACAATCACAGCGACCTGTTCTGAAAACACATTTAATCCTGGTGATTTTAATGGGGAGTGAAGTATATACATCTGCTCCAGACACAAGGTAAACAAAATGCATGCCCCTAGCCAGCATGAAAGTGGTTGCAGTAGTACTCTGATACATTTCAACCAGTATGTAGCAAATATGTGCCTTAACAGATACATCTTTCAGTTAATTAATTGTCTGAAAAATTTCAAGCTTACTGGTGGTGTACTTTGAGAGGATGCTTCTCGATGCCAAACCAGTCTCTTTGCACGGATGAGGAAACGACTGAAAATACTTTAAGCAAATGCCTTCATATAAAACTTTTTGAGCTAGTCAGTAAATATGCAAAAGAAGTTTAAAACTTTCTTAAGTGTTCATGTACAGAATGACCTTCCAAAGCTGTATCTTCATTCTACAGCTTACTTAACCTACTTTACTTGGGCAGATATATATATATGCAGATCTATATATGCAGATATACATATATATATATATATGCAAATATACATATATATATAGTGCATCCCCCCTTCCAGAACTTACTGTGCAGTTGTTGGTCAGCATAGGCATTAGACAAAAGTTAGATGATGTGCATGATGGATCAACTGGTATTGGAATCTCGGGAAAAATGACAGGGCTGGGATTCCTCCTGAGTTGAGTGAAATCCAGACCTGTGTCAGCATGTCACCTGTAATTTTCTGTAGGTTACCTTTTAGATCTAGAAGTAACAGAATTTGAAGCTGCAGATTTTAATGATTTATTTGTAATGTCTTGATTTAATTGCTTTATTCTGCAGTGATTAAATGCTGTTGTTTGAGATGAGAAATTAGTATGAGTCTACAATGGGGACTTAGGGGAAAGCTGTGAGGGGCTGTTTAGATTTAATGTGGGAACTTGAGTAAGTAGACTCAGAAGAGGTGGACTGGGTTAGGCAGCACTGCCTGTCTGTGGAGGGCTGGGAAGGGCTCATGAGTTGTCTTGTGGAGTGTACCCCACAGCCTTTGCTTCCCAGTCAGCCAGCCTGTCAAAGGAGTGCAGATTTTGAGCTGTGTGTTTGTATGTTGTTTGCATGGAAGCTGCAACATGGGTAAGGTGGCCACAGATGGTGCAGACTCAACTCTTTCTTCAAAACGTCCCACAGCACGGACGTGAGGTCACAGCTGCTCCACTGGACCCTCTCTGTAAGGCCATAGTCTTTCATGAACATAGCTGTGCTTTGTTCCCTGTTGGCATGAGGTCACTCATTCAAATAACAGATTTCTTGTTGTGTATTTGCTGAAGGAAAGTTGGAGTCTCCTTTATTCCTTGCTTACCACGTCTGCCTTGGGACCCAGTGCTATCTGGTGGCCTGTTACACCGCTGTGTGCTCATCCTCTCTCGTATTATCATGTTGTGGGCTGACTCAGCTTGCTCTTTGTCCTCAGCAAACCAGCTGGGATAGTGTGCCTCTGCTCCCTGTTGCTCCCAGGTCTTCTGTCTGTATTTACAGTCAAACGAGCTCTTTTAGGATGAGACACAGTCATCCTGGAGCCTGTTTGTCAAAAGCAGTCATAGGTGGCCCTGGCAAAGGCCTCATGTTAACTCATGCTGTGACAGTATTTAGATGGTTAAAGGTTCTAGCAAGGGAAACCAGCTGCAGGGAATGTTGCAGGCAACTGGTCATTGTAGAAATATCTCCCTCAGGACACACCCTAAAGCATTTTGCTCATGATTCCGTCTTGTGCAACAGAAAGGCTCTTCAGCTTCTCAAAGTTGATTAAAATGGGTCATGCAAACATGGAGCATGGGAATTCACTTACACACGCTGTCACTTGGATGAAGTCCTATGTGTCCCTGTGCTTTGTGTGTGTAATTTGGACTAAAAGTGTAGATATTTAAAAACTAACTTGGATTTTTTTTTTTTTGGAAGCTGTCACAGACACAAACAGTGTAAGTAATTCACTGCTTTTTCTTTCATATCATGATTGTTGAAATTTAAACAGACTAGATCTGCTGTTCTAGTGGTAATGCTTGCTGGTTGGAGTTTTTTGGTTTGGTTTTTTGTTTGGTTGGTTGGTTTGGGTTTTTTTGTTGGTTTGAGTTTTTTAAAATCTATTTAGATTTATGTAAAATTTAGTTTGCCTGGATACATAGGGGAAAACCTTCAGAAACAGGTTATTTTTAATATTCTAAAACAGTATACATTGTAACATTAGAACCTTACACTGCAAACTGGGACATAGCCACATTGCCATTCATAATGGGACTGCTCATTTTGGGTTGGAATCTCCTTTTTGTAAATCCAATTTATTATGTAAAACAGTAATGTCCCTTAATGGCAACACCTGAAAGGTTTATAATCTGGTGAAGAGAGACATATAAACTAGTGAGGATACTGTAGTGCCTTATGTTGTAGAAGGTAAAGAAAAAAATCTGTTAACCAAACAATAGGTCTGTTATCAGAGCTAGAGGTAATAGTCAGATATGTGTCATATTTACACTGAACTTTGTTTGTGATAATGAAGGAAGTCAGACTGATCTAACCTAGGTTATTTCTGAGTACATAAAGACCCAATATTATGTTTTTCAGATTTGAGGGTTTTAAATTTTTTTTTTTTTTTTAAGCAATCTACATTATTTGCAGATTTTTAAAGATTTTCAGAGAGGCCTGAAAATAGTGAATTTATCACATAAAAATTATATTCAACTCCAGGTTTGATACCTTAAAGAGCAGCATTAATTTGAGATACTCTTAGAGATGTGTTGTATGCTTTGAAGTAAAGGAGAAAATACTCTACTAAGTGTGTAGATATGCAGAGATGTAGTGCTGGTGTAGGATTGCTGTTGGCTTTCTTATGGTGGCTACATGAGCTGAATGCTGTCAACAGCTTGTCTTTTTTTTTTTTTTTTTTCCCCTCTGAATTCAGTGATAATTCAAATCCACTCAAGCTTCTTTGAGAAACCTTAACAGAAGCTGGGGACTTCTGAATGGATGCAGCTTTTATTGCTCCAGCAAAGTCAGTCTGTTACCATGATGTCCAGAGGCCCTGAGGAACTCTCCTCCTGTTGGTGCCTCACTCAGCCCTTCAAGTTTTCTTTGCTTGTCAGCTGTGTGATTCCAGCAATGCAAAATCACATTCTGGACAAATCTGATGGGGGGGGTGGGGGGAGGCCCAGCTTGGCAGCTGCTGTACCTAGCCAGCTTTTTAAGCTAGTAGAAGTACTAAGCCCTCCAAAGGGATCCTATCAGAGGGAACTGGAAAGCATCATATACACATAACTGTTATTTCAGGCTACTCTTCCCTGCACCACCTCAGTTTAATGGACTATTTAAAATTGCTCAAACCCAAAATGTTGGAGCAGTTACCTACTAGACAAGGAGCATTGCAGAGATGCAATTGCTCCTCGCTCTTAATCCTCTCCCTTGGGAGGACTCCGGACTAACTCTAGATCCCTGCTCTGGACTGGCAGTTCCATCTGATCCCTGGAAGTAGGTACAGGGCAGGGTTCTTCTCTGTGGTGTGCTTCCTGGAAAGCCTCTGAATGGTCATTCTGCCATGAAGGTTTCATGCCAGCCCTGTCCAAGGAGTTCCCAGATGCATGTCAGGAATAAGCCAAGCACAAGACTGTTTGCCTCACTGCTTCTCCCAGTGTCTGGGGAGCCTTGAGCCACAGTTGCTGTCGAAGGCTCTCTGCTTGATTTCAGAGTTTACTTCAAGATCTGTTTCTCTCTCTCTTTTTTTTTTCTTTTCTTTTTCCAGTTTTCATGCATTTATTTTATTCTTTAGAAAGTTGTAATTGTATCAGTGAGTTTTGTTTCCTCTGTAAATCAAAGGAAGGGACAGATGACACAGGTTAGCCTAGTTGTGGCTACATCACTGGTCCAAAGCCTGCCCTGATAGTGAAGGACTTAAAGTTGCATCTATAACACATATTTTGTGGCTGATGGATCTTCTAGTACTGACCAGACTTTCAATATCAGAACCTAAATTTGTCAGAAAACATCTCTTCCCTTTCAGTTGAACATGTACAGCTGTTGCAAACACTGTTGCATGCTGGTATCAAAATATACCACATTTTTTCTCCTACAGTTTGAATGGGAAATAATTGTGGTTTCTCAGATCCCACTTTGAAGCAGCGGGTTCTTATAGCTGGCTGACTATAATAACTGTAATTGTGTGTGCAATCCTGCTCCAGCTGTGCACAGGGCACCATGAGTCACTCTCCAAAACCATGCCTTAGGTTCAAACCGCTCTTATAGAGATGATGCTAAAATATTCCTGAATATCTTCGGCTCTGGTGTTGGGAAGTCCCCTTCTGGTCAGGCAGTTATGTTGTGGCCACCTTAAATGGTTTTCCTGGAGCTTGCATAGGCATATCCTGCACTGAGGACAGAGGGAGCAGTGCTGGGCACATGTGGTGATCTCACCCCAGGGCACAGTGGACAAAAGCATGTGTCACGGTGTGAGTCACCAGTGTCATCCCAGACCCCTTCTTGAGGGCACGTGCCAGCCTGGGGAGCTTTCCCACCTCTGCTGCTCATCCCCTTTGTGCACAGCTATGAGCAGCTTCTGCCTTCTTGCTCTGCTCCTCATTGCTGTCACTCCAGAATCTTTCCTAGTGGGTTAATTTGCTATAAACACCAACCAAGAAATCCAGAAATTTTTCTGCTTTATCAGGAGCCATAGTTTTAATACTTTTGTATTACACTGCTATAAAGCACACCAGGCTCTGTAAATTCCTTCCCATCAGCGAAACTCAGTTTATTGAACAGCTCAGTATTGCCTGGCGTGGCTATAAAAATTAAAGAAACTGAGGCAGAAAAGTGAAGTTGATTTTGTCTTACCAAGTGGCCAGTAAGAAAGATGGAGAAAAGTTTATCCCCTTCCAGCTCTCTTCCCGGCAGCTTTTGTCATGCTGTAAACACAGTTTAAATACCAAAATATTTTAAAAATTCCTTTAAAATAATTATAATAAATGCCTTCTTATTTCATGCATTTCCTGCCCACATAGCATATTTCCATATTACATGTCGTTAGAATGTATTATTAGAGATCCCTGCTCAGGCACCTGACTCATAGCACCTTTAGCTTGCCACCATAAATAGGCATGTTCGACTGAGACTGCTCATAAAGTGATGCCTCAGCCTGTGCATCGAAGGCACACTCTGTTAGGGCAGATTCCAAGATCAGACTTTCCCCCAGCAAAAGCCCATTTGATTGATTCCTGGCAGATGTTTGCACAGGCTTTGGCCCTGAGCCTGACCCTCAGTCTACTGTTGGTCTCATCAGGTGGGATAACAATCACCTTCAAGTTGAAGCACCCATGAGACATCGTCTAAGTGGAGTGTGATGGGACCCAGTGGCACTGCAGTGCCAACACAGCTCTCCACCCTGCCTGCCTGACCGTGTCAGCAATGCTGGAGCCCGGCTGTTCGTGCTTTAGGAGCTGCTTGATGGCAGAGTACTGGTTCTGTGCAAACCAGCTGGCTGAAGGCAGAAGGCAGGCACTCCAGTCTGATTTTCTTACGTGCTGAGGCATGTAGGAGGTGGGAAAAGGATTGTTTGAAGGTATCTTAAGGAGCTGGGTCTGGAAAAGCGCTCTATAGTGCTATTACTGCCTGTACTAAAATGTATTTGAATTTTCAAATACAGAACGTTATCCAAGAAATGTCAAATCTCCCTTGCCTAAGCTGGGAATGTGACCTAGGTGCTGTGTGGGTTATCTCATGCTTTGGGAGGTCTTTGCCTGTATGTGTATGAGTTGTACCTACTCAGTAGGACCTGCTCTCCAGCAGGATCAGACTTAGGCAAATCCACTGGGCAGCCCTCAACAATATCTGGGGGAAGATTTTCCAAAATTGTTGTAACACCCTTAGTAGAGGCAGGCTACGTGCACTATAGCATATGTGTGCCTTGGATTCCCTGTTTCCTGGTAAGCCTGAATGGGTTTACTGCATGATGGTTCCAGCCACTGCTGGACACACAGAAGTCCTGGGAAAACATGGGCAGTAGTTGTGCAGAAGCTCTGACTGGGAAAGAGACACATTTTTTCCTAGAGGTTGCTGAGTATATTTGGCCCATAAATACCCACCCTGCATCTGCTTTGGTTAGAGTCAGTCCAATACATTTTCCTGAGTCATCATCATGGCTAGGCTTCGCAAACCAAGATTTGGGAAGGGCTCTACCCACGCTTGCTGCAAGTGCACTGATGGCTAAAAAGGCCAGTGTGAGATAGGCAAGGCCGGTTGCAAAAGGCACAGCAGAAAGTCTCCATAGGCGGTGTTGGTGAGGCACGGTTCTTTCTGCGTTGTCTTTTCTCCTCGAGACTGATTCTGCGTGCATTCTCAAAGGAATCAGCAGCGTTATGGATGGTGTGTCTCCATGCCCCCTGATTGGAGGCCAAAGTGGACCATTGATGGTAGTCAATATGGCCAAGGCTGAGGTATTGTTTCAGAGAGTCCTTGTATCTCCTCTTTGGGGCTCCTCTCTTGCGGCAGCCGGTGGCAAGTTCACCATAGAGCACGATCTTAGGGAGGTGGTGATCCTCCATCCTGGAGATGTGCCCTGCCCAGTGTAGCTGCATTCTCGGCAGCATGGCCTCAATACTGGTGACTGCTGCCTGTTCAAGGACAGACACACTGGCCTGCTTTGCAGAGGTTGCTTAGCTTTTTGGGCTGGAAGTCAACTTTCCTGAGTGATGTGAAGTTGTATAACTCATCAGATCTGATCCAGTTGTTGGACCATAAAGAAATGTTTACTGTGGACTCTAAAGAGATCAGCAACAGTCCTGGAAGGTTGCTGAACTTGATCTCTCTCTATTGACAGAGTGACATCCTCGTAGGATGTAGAGCAGGATGTGGTTTCTCAAGCAGAATAGCTGCATTCTTGAAGGAGGGTACAGGTGGAGGGAATCTTAATTTTAGTTATGGAACATGGAATCACTTGTCTGCTTATGCAACTGTTAAAAGGGAAGGGAAGCACAACCCTTTTATTCAGTCCTTTGTGGAAGCCTTGTAATAACTCAAGTTGCCCTTCAAGCAGCCAAGTGGCACAAATGAGTGTTCTGAAAGAATTAAGTACTGGGGAGAACTTACGGTCAAAAATGGCCTGACCTCGTGCCCCTGTCTCTGAAACTGCATATGGAAATCAGGGGACTTCTGTATCCTTAACGTGGTATTTGCTGGGTTTTTGCAGAAAAGCAATCTATCTGACGAATGATATCGTAAAATTCTGTCTAGCAAACACTGCTGCCAGCATTTTAAAATATCTACCAAATCCTCTTCCCATTAAAACAGTCTTGTTAGAGTTGTCTGTTCCAAACAGAATGATATTTTACTGCACTTGGTTATGTGGTTTTCCTCCTCAGATTTCCGTGAAAGCGTGTGTTTCACAAGGCATATCAAAGTTGTCTCATGGGCAAAAACATGTAAACAAGCAGCATGTTGTTTTCTTAAAATCCCCTGTAAAATGGCTAACCATGTTGCCTTAACCATGCAGACAGTTTTCAGAGGCATAAGATTTTGCAGACACTCCAAGCGTGTGGCTGAGGGAGATCTGAGCTGTGCCTGTGGCTCTACCCATCAGGAAGTCACTCAAATGTGCTTTCTATGCCTGTTTCCCCATTTGGGAGGAAACTTAAGTGTGTAAATGATCTGGGTTCAGCTAATGAAAAATGGAACACAAAGTCCACGTGTTGCTAGGTTGGCCCCATAGCTCCAGCTGTACCTGCTGTTGCGATATGCAATCCTACTTTATCCTCCTGGAAGAGTTTGCGGCAGGACTGCAGGGTGTGAAATTTTTCTCTTGCACTGGCTCCACATTGAGCTGTTTGTGCTTAATGCAGCCAATGCACATAAGGAGAACAAGCTCACTTATTCCCTGCCTTGTTGTTTAGGGTGAATCATTAACCCAGCATTTAAGTCTGACCAAGCAAAAATGTTTGTTGAGTGCTTTTTGCAGTCTGTATGAATACTTTGCCTTCTGCAGAGGGTATGTCTTCCCTTTCCCATGGAATGAAAGTGGCAGAGTCCTTCTGCCTGGTGCTGTGCATTAACCAGACCTGAAATACATATATATCTCTATAGACAGAGATATATATGTAAGTTCTGTGTTGCACCTGCTTTGTGAGTAAGGAAGGGGGATGGCAAAGGTGTCCCGAAGAAAGGAGTTACGAGGTATATTAACTTTTCCTTGGATTCCTCCTTTCTAACCACTTGAGGATTTTTTTGGTGGTTTAGTTTTTTCTTTCTTTCTTTCTTTTTTTTTAAATTAAGGATTACAATCCTTTTCCTAGAAGTACTTAATGGACTGAAATAATTCTCAAGGGTGATGACAACATGCCAGTTCTCGATGTATGGAAAATGACTCCTGAGATCCCACATGAAAGACTGCATAGTCTGCTGAAGATCAGGAAGAAGATACCCTTGTGTGAAAAGTGAGGTTGTTTTGTCTGGTAGCTACTCTAGGTGTTTCCTCCACTGATCTTTCTGCTTGCCCTGGAACCATTTCCTTGGTGTGCTGGGCTGTAAATCCCTTGGAGTGGTGATGAAAGACCCTCATGGTCTATATGAACTCCTCTTAACAAGCTAAGTCAGATGGAGGTTGTTTGGCTTTGTTCTTTCTCCATGAGCCAAGACTGAAGAATTACAGAAATGCTGCAACATTATCAATTGGGTGAGTGCTTTCATTGTAAATCTGTAAATCCTCTTCACCCCTATTTGTAAGAGATGAATGGGAGCCCTGCAACCCACCTTCTCGTAGACCATCACTACCATTCATGCCAGATATACAATGCAAATACTGATTTCTCCCTTTCCAATGCAAAAGCATTTATCTGCCAGTGTTCAAACTATATTTCCATGACATAAGAAGAATTTTCTGGGCAATTAACTAATGCTGTTAAAGCAGATCAGTTTGAACACATGTTCTTCTCTGCACTTTTAAAGAGAATGGCCTTGATTTTGCAGCAAAGTCAGTGAGATGACACTTGAATGCAAGGGTTTGGTTTTGTGAATTTTTGAAGAATGAGGGCCTATATTTATATTGGTTCCAGGAATTTTCCCTATACTACACGCACCCTCCTCACTTGGAGAGTTTTACTGAGGCAGCACATTGAAGGCTTCATTATTAGGGTATGGCCGCAATAAGATTGTCTGTTTGACATTAATTCTTCCAGCTGTGCATCCGTTTATTGTAATTGCCCTGATTTTCTTGTTTTCAGTTCGTTTTCTGCAGCATCCCCTTGCCTGCTCAGCACTTGTGATGCTGATGCTGAACCTGGGCTGTGTGGCAGATGGGGCTGTGCTGTCTTAGAAAAATATGTAAATGTCAGATGGAACACTGGTCTCTCCAGCCCATCCTTGGCTCCGTACCTTCATCATCCAGCTATGGAGGGGCTGTGCAGGTGTAACTGGCCAAGGTACTGTGTGAGCACAAGCTGTGTTCCTGGAGCTCTGCAGGAGACGGGGACCTCTTGCCCAGAGCAGAAATAGCAGGTAACTGCAATCCTCAAAAGTCTTTAGTGAGCCTTTAACTGCAGTTTTTCCTTGCTCTGTAATCTGGCCAAAGTTGGGTAGATTTTAATAGGGATAGACACGTTTCTACCACAAAGGCAACCTCTCTGCCAAATTTCAAAATTCCCCTTCTGAAGCTACAGATCCTTCATATAAAAGGTTGCCTGGATTTATTTAACATGTGCCAAGCAGTATATTTTCCCTTTAATAATATTCCTGGAAATGGCTGAATTGTTTTGGCTAATGCAGATGCCTAACAGTTCAGAATTAAATGCTCAGTGCTGAAATTCGGCAAAGTGGAGAAACGTACCATTTTCTGTTGTTGACACTGGGGAAGGCCGAACACCATGACAGTGGGAAGAGGAGGTGGCACTGCTGGTTAGCAAAACAGTGCCAACCAACAAGTGCTGCTTTTAGGAAACTGTCATCTTGAAGCCAGTGAGGAACACCCCCGGGCTTGTGTGCTCTGTGGTTTGTACCTTAATCTTAACTAATGAACTTGGCAACCCAGAGGCATCAGTGCTGCTAACAGCTACCTTGAAGTTTGAGGTAGAGATGAAGTTCCTGTCTCTAGAATTTCTTGGCGTATGAAAATGGGTATATGAATGACTGAACAAACAAGCAAACCTGTTCCACTCTTAAAAACTGGTGTGCCTGTTGAACCCAGCACCCCCAGCTGGATCACCATGCCCTTTCTAAATTTGTGCTGTTTAAGTCCTTTCCATGCCCTCGCTTGCTACTCAGCCATGTTTCTTGAATGATGCTGGTACCAGAGCATGGGCCCAGCACTTCTGCGGGCTGCAGAGCTGTGAATATCTCTTTTTACAGTTACAGTGTTCATGTGCTGTGGCTTTGGGCACAGGGTACATCAGTGTTAGTGTGGGGCTAATAATAACCTCTAAAGATAATTTCAGAAGTTGCTTTACCTTTCCCTAGGGAACAGGACATATCTTTGTAGTTCCACCTTCAGATACACAACCCACTTGTGGGCTTGACTGCATAGCAAATGCAGTGTGAAAGTCATCCTTGACTGCATAGATATTTTTTTTCTCTCCTTTGTTTTGCTTTCCCCTCTGGGTTGCTTTCTTCCTGTTTTCTCCAAGGCTAGTGATTCCACGGCAAGTTATTGCTCATAACCAAAGTAAGGTAATGGACAAGCAGCAACTGCTGTTTTAGGCAGCCCAGGCTGACCCTGCCACTGCTGTGGCAGGAGAAAGAAGCTGTTTCAGAGCAGCACAGCCGTCCTGGGGTTTGTGCACACAAGGGCTGCTTAGAGCAGCCCCTTGACCCCATGCGGTTTCTGTGACCTCTGCCACTGTGACTGATAACAGCGAGCGCAGTTTGTGCTGGGGCTTTGTCCTCCTCTTCACAGAGAGAAACATTAAACTGCAGAATGACTAAGTGCCTTTTCAAAGGCCACATAATGAATCAGTGAATGAACAACAACCCCCAGCAGCTCCAGGCCCCCTTCTCTCTGCAGAACAATGCCTCTTTCCCTGTATGAAGACATGCACATAGTATAGGTTGCATACAGAATTATGTATTTCAAAAGAAATTTGAATATTAATATTTATAGTGTAGCGATGCCACTGTCCTCTAGGCTCTGTAAATAGCAGCACCACAACAATGTGAATTCTTCCTTTTATGCAAAACCTTGGCCAGTGAAATAGTTTGTCAATACAAAATAAAATTACTGCGCAAAAGTTTGACAGCTACATTCATTATATATGCCAATCAAAGGATCTTCAAGGCTTTATTGTCACTGTACAGCGTCTGAACAATCTGCTAGCCCAATATGCCGCAAAGTTATTTTCTCACTACTCCTTTCATTTAAAAAACAGCCGCTGATAACTTTTGACAAACAGCCTGCGAAAACCGCACGAGCAGCAAAGAAAGCTTGGATTTTTCTTGGGTGCCCGTGGGCTGGGGCCATGCCGCTCGCTGGGGCTGTGCTGGAATGTCCCGGCGCTTACAGGAGAGGAGGTCTGGTCAGACCCACGGGGCGCCTGGCAGCTCTGCCGGCTGTGCGAGCGCGCTGAGCCACGAGAGGGAGCAGCCACAGCCCGGCCACAGCCCGCTGCTTCCTCCGCATTCCCCATAAGGGTCCAGGGAGGTGATCCTGCACCTTCCCTTGGCCCTGGTGAGGCCCCGTCTGGAGCGCTGTGTCCCGTTCTGGAATCCTCAGTACGCGAGAGATGCCGAGGTCCGGGTGCTGCAGAGAGCTGGGAACGTCATGAGGGGACTGGAGCACCTCACCTGTGAGGAAAGGCTGAGGGAGCTGGACATGGTCAGCCTTGAGAAGAGGTGGCTGAGAAGGAACCTCATCGATATCTATAAATATCTGAATGGAGGTGGTGCCAGGAGGATGGATCCAGGCTCTTCTCGGTGGTGCTGGGCAAAAGGAAGAGAGGCAACAGGCAGAAACTGAGGCACAGGAAGTTCCACCTGAACAGGAGAAAGAACTTCACTACTGTGTGAGTGACTGTGCCCTGGAACGGGCTGTCTAGGGAGGTTGTGGAGTCTCCCTCCTTGGAGATATTCAAAAGCCATCTGGACACAATCCTCAGTAACATGCCCTTGGGGACTCTTGGTGGACCAGGGACTAGATGCCTTCAGTGGTCCCTTTCCATTCTCAACCATTCTGTGAAAGTGATGTTGTGCCATGACAGACCGTACTAAATCTGATTTATAAGGGTGTCGTAACTTGACCACCTTTGTTCTGGGGTGGAACGTAGATTAAGCTTCCCAATTCAAAATATTTTGGAGGTTGGTTGACTCTGCTGCGTGGTCAGCTTGGTTCTTAGTGTGTCCTGGTGTGCAGCTTTGCTCTCAGACCCTGGTCACGAGCACTGCAGCGGCAGCGAAACCTCAGGAGCTTGCTTCCTGCACACACCTCTGTCTGTGACTTTCTTACCGCTGCTTTTGGGATGAGATGTTGCCTTTGGTCTGGGCTAAAGGGGGCTTCTCAGCTGCTGGCCTAAAAGTGTAAACAGCCCTGCTCTTGTGTTTAGGAGCGAACCATGGGAATGCTGTGTGAGGATGCACACAGAGGAGATATTGCAACAGGAGTGCTGATCGTGAGAACTAGCGTTTCTACTGAAAAAGCCTGGTGAAGAAATGGAAACTTTTGAAGAATTGAGGTGTTAATTCATGTGCTGAGAAAGCTGTGCTGCCCACTCACCATCCCAAAAATTGCATGACATTTCTCTGAGGTGCACTGCTTGCTGCTGCATCATGGGCATGTGTTGGATCACAGGCAAAATTAAACATGTTTTGTAAGCAATAGACTCCACAAGTAACTTCAAGGTACATGGGAGCAAAAAGACATAGACTGATACTACTCACAGTGGTGAAATTTGTATTTTATGGTGTATTCTCTCCTCATGCAGCATTGCCCTCTTTTTGAGGTCCTGCACAGAGCCCTTTTATTAATGTGGTGTGGCAGTGGCACAGAAGTCTTTCAGTGTAATTTGTGGTGAGCATCAAATGTTGTGCAACGGGGTGTCTGTTATCTGTGACAGAGCTGATTGCCCAAATGACAACTGACTTTCATTTCAGCTTTTCAAGCCTAGACTCATCTGAACATAATTAGGTGATGCTGACAGGATGCAAAAGACCTTCTGTAAGGAGAGTGAGCAGCGCTTTTCTCGCTAGTCCACCTCTGTCCAAGGATTTGCTTTATAGCTTCTGGGTGCAATGATAAAGACAATGCAAACACTCTTTCCTGCTGTGGTAGGGCTAGGACCTCCAGCTGCTGTGCTTGTTGCTGTACATGGAAAAAGAAAAAAAAGGCTACCCAAGTCTGAAGCCTCAGCCATGAGTGCCACTGCTCCATCTTGTTCATTCTGACCCTAAAAGAAACCCTCCTCAAGGAATGTGGTACCCAGCCCCTCTCCTTCTGCGAACAGGGAGGCAGTGGTGACTTCTCAGAGGAGTAAACCTGTCTGTGGTGCTTGCCTGTCTCGCTTCTCTGCCTGGTGGGAAAATGTTATGACTCTCCCTGCCTGGGTGATTGCTCACGCTTCTGCACCCGCTGACTTCATCTGTAAACTCTTAGCAGAAAATATGCACTGATGCTGGGATGGCTTTTGCCAGCTAGGAGCTTTTTCCCAGTGTCGCTCACTTTACTTGGCATGTGGAACCGCTGTGGTATTTTATCAATATTTAATGTGACCTAATTGTGTACTTCCACTGTCTGGGAGGATCAGCTCTTCTGGTATGACAGTTGCCATAAAATTGGTGGCCTTCAGGAACCTCTCCAGCATTTGCAGCTGGGTGCAAGGCACAAGTTCCTTGATTTTTGCTGTGTCAGCCCAGCAAAACATTGCAGGGCTCCTCGTTCAGCCAACTGCTTCATATTGTGCCTGGTAATGGCTCGTCACTATTTTAAAAAAATGTAACCTCCAGCTGTTTAATTTGCTCTTGAAGGAAAAAACCAAACTTCTTAATACTCTTCATATTTACTTGATACATTTGGTTTGAAGCAGATAGAGGTGACGGGTTGATCAACAAAGCAAGAGAAGAAAAATCGTGTGAGTGGCTGTGCCATTAGTGGGGAAAGTGTTTTTGCAATGGGGGCCTTTCTAGTGTTTTTTTGTGAAGTCAGCTTATTGGAACAGCTGCCCCCCAGCTTACTCCTTTGAGCACAGCCAGCTGTTTCCCTCAGTGCCCACCACTATCACCTACAGGGTGGGGAAGGTGCAGAGCTGTAAGAGCCAGAGGGGCTGAGGTCGCTGAGGCGATCAGCACCTCCCTCTCAGCCATGCTGTGCCTTCCTTGCCCACTCCAAATTCGTGATGCAGGAGCCTCCCCATTGCACCACTCATCTCCTCCCAGTGGCCAGACTGGTAAGTCCCTGTGTCTTTTTGTCTGGGCTGGGATATGGTCCTTCCTGAGCCACTGCTGCTGCAGGCACTGGCACTGAGCAGGGCTGGGTTCTCTGGGCAGGCTGGCACTGGGGCTGTGCCCTCCCTGCCAGGACCATGCATGCCTCTGCCCTGGCAGGCAGCTGGCAAGTTGTGAAAATACAGATCAGCATGGGGCTTTTTTTTTTAGTATTACCTTGTGCAGCTATCCTCAAAGGGTTAGAAGTCAGTCCTGGAAAAGGCTGCAGTAGTTTTTGGTGAAGAGTTCTGCTGTGTCCTTAATTATTTATAAGCATCAGCATATAAGGTGTTAACCCTTCAGCAGGGAGGAAGATTGTAAATTATTGACACGTGCAAACTTACAGATTGAATAGGTTTAGCTGCAAGTTCTGAGGCTTAAATGGAGGAAATTCCAGAAATAAGGTTTCTGCTTAATATTTTGATGTCAGACAGTTTGTTTGGTGAGGGACTTGGACTAGATGAATGTTGTAGGACCCCTTCAACTTAAATACACTATTCCTTTTTCTTGATGGCACAGCCTTCTTCTACAGGGTCACACATTTGCTTACCACTCCTGCCCCAGTTGCTCCTACCATCTTTCACTCTAGTGGATGTTGCCCAGAGGATGAATTAGAGGCAGGCTGATGCCCAGTAGGGGTGGCATGGCCGCAGGATACTGGTTTTGGCAGCTGAATGGTGTCAGGAAACGCAGGCTTCTTTCTCTTGCCACATGTTTCCAGGGGATTGCTGAATAAGTCAGGGAAGCCAAAGCAAGGCTCCTCTTTGGGCTCAGAAACTTCTGTCGTATCAGATGGTGCTAAAGAAGCTGTCCCTGCCCAGAGGGGAATCCAAAGAAACTTGCAGGAAATGTCATTTGTCATGTCCTCAGGGAAATAAGCATTGCGGCAGTGCTGCAGGGGTGGAGATGTTGTCAGACCACTGGCATGCATCATTCCCAGGGGCCTGTTTGCTTAGAGCATGGTGTACTGAATCACTGACGCTTTCTTGGGACGCCTTCTTAAAGATGTTCCATCAGTCTCAAGCTGGAATATGGAGTGCCAGCATACAGAACTCATCATTATTCATTTTAACAGGTGTCCGAATGTTGATTATGTCAAAGGTTTGACCTTGCAGTGCTCAAATCATTGCTTCCCCTTAGCAAACAGAGGTATCGAGCATTTCTGAGATGTTCTGATGCAGTGAGAAGAGGATCCTGGAAGTCACAACTGGAGAGAGGGAGATCCCAGAGGGATATCACTCCTAAAGGACAGTGATGTCTGCTTTTCACCAGCTGCCACCACTGCTGATCCGTGATGGCTGGACAGGGCAACGCCTTCATCATGCACGTCAGAAGAGCAGGGAAAGCTATTTACCAGGTAGGGCTGTTAAGTGTGTCATTCTCAACTGAACCAAGAGGTATGGGCTCGAAATGTAGAGTGATAAAGTTAGAAGCTTCAAAGCCAGAAGCTTGTTTTGTAATACCCAGCAGAAGAGAAGCAGGGATTAAAATAGAGATTAGTCCACATCGTATCTTTGAAGCTTGGATGCGTGCCCATAGCTGTGGTTCTGAACTGCCTCTCAAGCTGGAAAGCATGTGGATGGGAAATCTTGCAAAATATCAGATGTCATAGGATTTCTGCTGCTTAAAATTAATCATGTTGCAAGATTTGGGCACTGTCAAGGCTTAGTTCTGTTTTAAACTGGAGACTTACTTTTAAAATGAGCCTAACCATGAATTTGAATTGGGTCTTTCCACAGTACCTCTTCCAGATGCTGCAATAACAGCTTTTAGTGCAGCCCTGAATGAAAAGTACTGAGTATTGTTTCAAATGTGCAAAAGCAGTGTGTATCCCCGGTACTGAGCCGAAGCATAGCTTCTCCTGGCACTGCCTGTCCTTGCAGGACCTGTGAAAGCATATCTAATGCAGAGCAAGTGCCTGTTATGCAAACGTGAGCCATGGCCAACACGGACTGTCCCAAAGTGCGGCCCTTTTGGTTGTTAAGGAAAACAAAACTCTTTTTTTCTCCTCGTGGGCTATTTCTTACCCTGATTTTATATCACTTCTAGATAAAGGGCAAATATTTAGAGGACCATTTTGGTGGCAATTTTGTGTGAAGCTTTTGTGGGTGGTTTAATGTCCTTCGTACCATGTCCTAACATAATTTAAAGAACTTGAAGCACATGAGCATGTGGGAATATCAGAATGAGGATAACCAGATTAAATGATAGCCTGTGTAAATTCAATCCCTTGCATAGTGCATTGCAACAAAGCCTGTGCCTGTGCTGTACGTGGCGAAGAGCTGTGCAATGTGCCAGCACCCCTGCACCTTGAGACAACGGTCTCTTGACCCTGCATGAACTGTGATCACTTTTCACCATGGCCTCATCAGGTTTGGGATAATGTTTGTGGGGATGGCAAAAAGGGCATTCCTCGCTGTGGTATTCTGTGCCAAATCCCACTCCCAGCTTTAATAGTTTGGAAGCAAAAGGACTTTCAACAAAATGGGTAAAATTATGGACAAATTCAATCTGGGCAAAACAGTCCACTGCAGAATCTCATCTTGGTAGTGACAGAGAGGTCTTCTTTGATTGCAAAGAAATATTTAATTGCATCAGATATACTATGAAAGAAGTCTATGTCTCGACAAAGCTGAAAATAGGAGAATGTGGAAGGACATACAAAGCAGCCCATGATAACAGGTGGCCCTACCACTATGTGCAGTAATTCTTTGATGCAATCAATTGTTTGAATACTTTCCATATCATCTCCCAAACTGTATCAATATTTTAGTTGTTTACTCTTCAGAGGGTCAAATACTAATGCATGTAGGGGTGCAGATTTAGTGTCTATAGCCTGTTTCCACCAGTATTGTAG
Organism: Grallaria varia; assembly: GCA_013396735.1. Taxonomy (NCBI): domain Eukaryota; kingdom Metazoa; phylum Chordata; class Aves; order Passeriformes; family Formicariidae; genus Grallaria; species Grallaria varia. Next base: position 154,137 of record VWZG01010617.1, read on the forward strand.
ATTCTATGGTGCTTCAGCTTTGCATGCCTTCAACTAAAATGAATTGTCTCTATTCAACAAATCTCTTTAATACACACTTAAACTGTCCTGGATGCCCTTGTGACTCTGACAGGTAAGCCTTTAAATTAAACTCAGTTTCTTTGCATTTGTCAGTATATTTTAGCATGTACTTACTAACAGTATGGCATTGGAATGAAGTTTGGAGTTTTGCTGAATGTGGACACAAATTTGGTCATTTTCTTATTTTAGGTATTACAGCTTTTTGGGCTATTTTGAAGTAGGTGTTGTGCACAAAATTATGGTGTTCTGTATAATCTATTTCTGTATGAAAAGGAACATATTTTCCTACCTATTATGGAAGGCTGTGATGCAGAGGACAGTTTATTTCTAGCTGTATTTTTTTTTCAGCCCTTTTTTTAGTGCTGTCAGTCTCGTCCTGTGTTATTAGGACAGTTTTCAACACCGCCCACTCTTAGTTGTAGAGCAACAAGATAATTTAATTTTTCATTTTGTGGAGATTTCATTTGCATTTTGAGTTTTTTCTTGATACAATATGGAAAAGAAACCCAGAAAAATTAATAAATCTTGCTAATCAAATGATTGTTATAGCTTCAGATTTTTGTTAGGATTTTTTCTTTCCTCTCCTCTTAACATGACCTTTGGGGGGTTGACACTGCCTCCGCCTAGCTAACTATCCAAATTCCATCTTGATGGCCCTAAGGACAGTTCTTTTGTTTTTTGTTTGGGGAGTGGTTTTTTCCCTTCACTTCACTTCTTCGGCGGAGGCA